>OY829914.1:213213904-213469123 GCA_963691935.1 Nephrotoma guestfalica | reverse complement strand
TTAACAGATGGTGTAAAGCTGAATTCTAAATCGTTGCAATATTTTATTTGGATGGGTTGGTATTAAAATGGGGCAAGAGGAGAACTTTGAAGGTTTGTATTCGATGACCTAAAAACCGCTGCCACTTTTTGTAAAGGAGCCTAGTAATTAAGAAACACATTCTTTTCAAACGCATAAAAAAGGGGTCGTAGAATTACGCCTACTGTGGTGTGTGACATGAAATTTTGATCATAGTAGGCTAAACTAGTACACATATTTGTTGGTTTTATGGTGAAGTTTGGTATAGTGGATTGTATTGAGATTCTAAAATTGTATTTAGAAGAGTTCTGATATACGAGTACATAGCCCACTGAGACGGAACTAGATTATTTCTAAACAGATTTTGATGAAGTTTTTCGAACCATAATAGTAATCAGAACAGAACTAAAGCAATTCTTACCCGATTATGATGACATTCGGGATGGTGGATGGAAATGTTATTTTAAATTTATTTTTGGCAGAAGTTCAGGAATTATTTCTGATATTGATCATGCAAATTTTTATTATGCTCGTTGGAAAAGAGTTGTGCTTGATATTGATTATGCTCGTAGGGAATTAATCTAAAAAGCTTTTTATATACTCTTTGGAAGAATCTACTAAATCTTACTAAATTTTTATTGAATGATCGTGAGGTAAATTGAATGGTAATGATAAATTGATCAAAAATATTATAAAATTTATTTTACACATTCATGTAATTTAAAATGCAACAATTATAACTTAATTAATAAAAAAGCAATAAAATAATGATAAATAAAAAATACAAAATATTAAGAATTAACCTCGAGTATCTTAATAGTCAGTTAACATTCAGTGATTTTTATTCGACAAAGTTGCCTTCTGTTTAACTAATAACAAATATTTACCCCTAACAAACAAATGAGTTTCGATGAGAGTGTTGACCAACTGAACTAACAGACAAGTTTGACCACTTTCTCATACTTTTAGCCTACTATAGGGGGGGGGGGGGTGGTTTTGATTGATGCTAAAACCGTTTAGATTTGAACTATTTAATCGCTTACTTAACTGCTATAAACTATTTGCCCGTTCACAAACGAATGAGTTTCGATGATTGGGATGACCAACTGAACTAACACACAAGTTTGGCCACTTTCTCATACTTGTGCCCTGATATAGGGGGCTGGTTTTGATTGATGCTCAAATCGTTCAGATTTGAACTATTTAATCGCTTACTAAACTACCATAAACTATTTGCCCGTTTCCAAGCGCATGTGTTTCAATGAGAATATGGCCAACTGAACTAATTGACAAGTTTGACCACTTTCTAATACTTGTGGCCTGATATAGAGGAGTGGTTTTTATTGATGCTAAAACCGTTTAGATTTGAACTATTTAATCGCTAACTAAACTGCTATAAACTGTTTGCTCGTTCACAGACGCATGAGTTTTGATGATTGGGATGACCAACTGAACTAACAGACACGATTGGCCACTTTCTCATACCTGTGGCCTGCTACAGAGGGGAGGTTTTGATTGATGCTCAAACCGTTTAGATTTGAACTATTTAATCGCTTACTAAACGCTATAAACAGTTTGCCCGATTCCAAACGCATGTATTTCAATGAGAAGGATGACCAACTAAACTAATAGACAAGTTTGACCACTCTCTCATACTTGTGGCCTGATATAGACGGGTGGTTTTGATTGATGCTAAAACCGTTTAGATTTGAACTATTTAATCGCTTACTAAACTGCTATAAACTATTTGCCCGTTCACAAACGAATGGGTTTTGTTGAGAGAGATTGCAAACTCAACTAATTCACAAGTTTGATCACTTCCTCCTACTTGTAACCTGATATAGGGGGGTGGTTGTTATTGATGGTAAAACCGTTTAGATTTGAACTATTTAATCGCTTACTAAACTGCTATAAACTATTTGCCCGTTCTGAAACGAATGAGTTTCGATGAGAGGGATGACCGTTTGGGAACAGGACACAAGTATGAGAAAGTGGTCAATCTTGTCTATCAGTTGTTCAGTTGGTCATTCCTTTCATCGAAACTCATTGGTTTGTGAACGGGCAAACAGTTTATAGCAGTTTAGTAAGCGATTAAATAGTTCAAATCTATAAACGGTTTTAGCATCAATCAAACGATTTTTAGAAGTAACCTTGATATATGGCGACCTGGGATGAAAATAAGCCATCTATTTACTGCAAGTAAAATGCTTAAATCATTTTGAAAATAATCTGGATGAAAATGGAATTCCAAAATGGACAGAACTAAGCGATTTCCTGTAAATTCTGATGAAATTTGGTCTGGTGGACGGCAAAGAGAATAAAAAATAGTTTTGGAAAGAAGTTCTGGAATATTGCAAACTGGCCGGGACTACGTTTTTTGTCTGATCATACATTATTATGGTGGAATTTGCTGTGGGAGAAGGAAATGCAATCTAAAATGATATTTAGGAAAAATTCTTAAATATGGCCAACTGGGACGGTAAACCCTTTTTAACTGACCATGATTAAATCAGAACCAAATTATTGTTTACTAAATAATGATGAAATTGGGTATGGTGGATAAAATTTGTGTTGTTAAAATGATTTTAAGAAGCAGTTTTGGAATATGGCCTAGTGGGACGGAACTTAACCATTTCTTAACCGATCATAAAGAAACTCAGTATAATAGATCGAATTTTTATTTATTTTTAAACTCAAAACTAACAATAAGTTATTACATCTTTAAAAAGTGCATAAAATACGTCGTACATTGGTAGACTTTCCACCGCCATTTCCGACGTTAGATTTTACAGAAGTGTCGACATGAACTGCGGCCAGTTGCTGGCCATTTTCAAATAAAAGTGCAAGTACCAAAGCCAGTATCGATTATTAAAAATAGCAAGCATCACTACAGACTGACCAATCAGCTGTCGTTGACTTTCTGTAAGACCGACGCAGTAACAACCAAGAACCTCCTCTTAAGTGTCTCAGCACGAGCGCCGGATTTTATTTTAAAGAAAAAGACATTTATTTATGAATTAAGCAAACATTTTTATTTTAACATAAAGAAAAATAGTTCCGATTAAACGTGAAATAAAACATCGGGCAAATGGCCACCACGAAACCTCTGGCACATGGTTATTCTTTTGTATTCCCTCTATAAAATGTTCAACTGTTTCAGGATTATTCGTATACACCTTTTCCTTTACATAGCCCCAATGAAAAAGTCCATCGGTGTTAGATCGCATGATCTTGGTGGGCAATTTTGATCGCCAAATCGATAAATGACAGCCTGGAAACTTAGTCTGCAGTCACACCATTGTTTCACGTGTTGTGTGGCAGGTCGCACCGTCTTGTTGGAAAAACATGTCCGCCACATCAATTACATCCAATTCGGGCCACAAAAACTCCGTTAACATTTCGCGATACCGCACTGCATTAACAGTTAGCCCATTTCCAGCCGCACTTGGTTGTTTGAGTATCACACGAGGATTTTTAGCACCACTAATTTGACAGTTTTGCTTATTTACGTATCCGTCGAGTTGAAAATGTGCCTCATTTGAAAAACTGATTTTCTTCGAAAATTACGCATTGATTTCTTGCACCAATTGAACCTTGTACACGTGCAATTGCAGATCTTTTACCAAAATTCGCTGCATAGTGCTTTTGGAAATGTTTAATTCATGACCACGATGCCGAATGGAAGTTCCTGGATTCTCGGCCATAGATTCACTTATTGTGGCTAACTTTTCGAGTGGCCGTCAAGGAAGCCGACGAACAATGATCTTCTGATCCATCAGCGTAAATTTGGTCTCAAATTTTGTAATTAAACGCCTCACTGTCAAATCGTTTGGCGCGATATTGCGACTGAAAACTCGACGTAATTGGCGAACTGTTTTCGCAGAACTTTCAACATTTTTGTAATGTGTTTTTACAATAATTAAACGTTATTGGTTTGAATACTTCTCCATATTCTTAAATCACGTGGTCTGTACGTGACAACTGTCAAAAAAAATCACCGTACAACTCGTACTAACGAAATGGCGGCAAGTTTAAATTCGGCGCTCTCGCTGAGACACTCTTTATATTCATGTTAAAGTGTCATCATCTCCCTCTAATAATCAGTATGTGTCATTTCTTTGAAGTGTAAACAACATATTTTTGTGCTCTAACCACGCATACGGGGAACATACTCCAGCATAAAAAAAATATGTGAGTACTGGTTTCCCCGTTTTGAAATTGAAGATTTTAACAGCAGTGATAAAGAGCGCGACGAGAAACCAGCAACACTGGAAGACGCTGAGTTGGAGGTATTCTTGGACCAAGATGCAAAAACAAGCAAATTGGGTTCCATACGAACTCAAGCCAAGAGACGGCGAACGCCGCGAACAACTGCTCGAAAAACAACATCGTTTTTTGCATCGAATCGTGACGAAGGTCGAAAAGTGGATCAAAAAAGTGCAGAAAATCGCAGGATAAACCCAGTCATGCATCAACTTCAACCGTCAAACCGAATGAATATTTATGGAAAGAAGATAATGCTGTGCATCTGGTAGGAACAGTTCTAAATAATCTGCTCCAGGCTAATGAAACTATCATTGGAGAACGTTAACAAATGATGCATTTAAGTCGAGCAGTGAAGCTCAAACGCCCACAATATGCCATATATATGTTCCGGTCGATGACAGATCCAACTTTAAGACGCAAATGATGAGGCGGCATGCCAGGCTTCGTCTTCGTTTTCAACGCGATCGATCGATTTGTATGAACGCCATTCTCTCTTGATATCAATATTTTTCGCGTTAAAATTGTGCGTGCGGTCAACCAATCGTAGTTACGATAATTTTGAAAAATGTTCGTCCGTGAATTAGCAAATTTCAGATGGAATCGATATTAAACACTGGAAGTATCTACCGGAATTTGACCATTTCCGATTCTTAGCAGTTCTTTGGAGAAAACTTCTGCGGTTCTATCTTGTTTCAGCAACACTTGCATATTTATACTCAATGGATTGGTTTTCACGTATCGCCACAAATACGATGACTTGAGACATGCGTTTAATTCATCTGTCGCTGTTGATTTCGGAATCACGTGTAGTGTTTGTCGGAAGTCACCCGCCAACAGTATCATCACGCCACCACAGTGACGATTATTGTTGCGCAAATCTGTCAATGTTCGATCGTGCGCTTCTAATGATCGTTTGTGTGCCATCGTGCACTCATACCATATGATCAGTTTACGATTTTCAACACTTTTCCCATGGCTGATTGCTCTGAAATGTCGCAAACAGGATTTTCGTTGTTTTTGCAGCTTTAACGGACGTTTCAGTGCTGAATGTGCCGTTCTTCCACCTTCCAACAGTGTTGCAGCAATTTCAGTAGATGCAAGAGCTAATGCAATGCCATTTTGAGCACGTATTGCCAATACCAATGAATCAAAAAATTTAAAAATTTTCAAAAAAATAAAACAGATTTTTAATATTTTAAATTCGTGGGGCATCCGTGCCAATAATTAATAATTAGTGATAAAATAAGTTAAAAGATAGATAGAAAAAATTCGCCTGTTTCGCGGTAGGGGCCGAGGTCGTAAACAAAAAACACTTTACTCATACACCAACACAGTTGAGTGTACGACAAGTATACGACATCCTTGCAAAAAACCATCAACGGGTGACATGGCAAACATTAAATAAGAGTGGGGACATTATGCAATGTAAAAATTGCCAACGGACATATAGCTGCAAACTGTAAATTGGATTTTGTCAGATGTGTCAAATGTGCAGACCGCCACGATCCGGGAAATTCTAAAATACAGGGTCAAGCAACAAAATGCAACAATTTGCTATAATTGCAACAAATTAGGACATCTAGCATCGTATAAAGGCTGCCCGGTATGTCAGGCAATGATGCTGAGACTAAAGAAAAAAATTCAAGAAGGACAGCAACAGGCAGCATCAGCTCAGAGATTGTTTACATCTATACCGGTAACCAAGGTGGATGGAACAACCAACCGTAGATAGATTGAAGGGAGGACCAATCCCAATACAACAGCAGCAGGAGCGAGTGAATAATAGTGCACAGAATAATTCAACAATACAGCAATTAACAATGAGAATGGATGGTATGAGCCCTACCATACAACAACAACGTGAGCAGATTGCTCAACTACTTCAGATTATTGGCTCATGGTAAATAAATTCCAAATTTTAGCGTTAAATGCAAATTCGATTAAGAGCGTTCAGATGAGATTAAATTTATTAAAATTTTTGGAACATCATTTACCAGATTGCCTACTGGTGGATGAAACAAAATTTAATTTTAGACACAAAACTTAATTCAAAAATTATGAGATGATACGGCGAGATCGGGTGAATGCTAAGTAGGGTGGAGGCACAGCCATACTAATTAAAAACGGATTTAAGTATAAAATAATTGCACCCCAAGAAATTAGTACCTGTGTGGGCATCGAAACTGCAATAATAAAATTAAAAATTAAAAACACGTTAAACCATTTATTCTTGATATCAATTTATTGCACGGGTCACGCAAGTGAAATTTCGGTCGAACGTTTTATTGAAGAGTGGAGTAAAATTTTCCAAATTCTAAATTTATAAAATTCAAATAATTTTTATATAATAGCCAGACACACAAATAGGGGCAACTAGACTCAATCGATGAATGCGGGAAAATGAGATGGATTTTAGGACAAACATTTTAAAGTAAATACGATTTTAAGTAAACCACGATTTTAAAGTAAATTTATTTCAAATATTTATTTAAAAAAATCCGTAGAAAAGATAAAATTAGTTTTTCAAAACGAAAACTGATGTGGCCCCTAGGCTAATTAGGCAAATGCCTATTAGCCAGACCGCAATTTAATCAGCTTGGCTAACATAAAATAAAATAAATAATAATGAGTCAATCGATTCACTACTGACAAAGTAGTATTTGGTAGGTTGGTGAGCTTGTCTACATTGTCGACGCGAGAGGTGCACACAGTCGCTTGGAAATCTACATAATATATTACGTGTCGAGAACCGGATAGTTTACATTGCGTATTCTGCCTCGTCCTCCCTGGCAGTACGAGGTGATGTCACCTTTGACACACATTTTTTATTTGGTTCTGTTAATTGATACAAATGCTTCGTTAATATTTTTTCAATAATTTTATTTTCAAAACAGTTTGCACTATCTGTTTACCTCGGTATGGCAGGGAAAATCTTTTAAAAAAATGTTAGTTATATGTGCAAATATTTTGAACAATTCCCTATTCTCAAGAAAACCATAAACATCTTAAGAGAAATATTCAAATTTTAAAAAAAAAACACAATCAATTCAACAAGTTAGTTAATTCGATTAGTAATGTTTGAACGACTCAAGCAACAAATTAAATAAATTATAATTTGTTTATTTTTTTAGACGACAATGCTAATACATTCAGTCATCGTTCAATTAAGAGAAATTCACAAACACTTAAAATAATATATGCCTAGACAAAATAAATTGTAGGCGTCAAATATTTAAGAGTTCTAGCGTAATTAAATTCATCTAGATGATTAAAACGTTTTTGGCACCTCACCAAATTATCAGTTTAGCATCTCTCGATTACGCAAAAGAAATACTTTTGTTTGATGTACGAGTTATGGAATTTAATAAATAAATTTGCAACTTATATAGACAAATCCCCAGTTTATGATTCGCTATAACAGCTAAACATATGGTGCCCACCACTAAAAAAATCGCCACTATGCATTTTTTCAATAACACTATACTGTAACCACAAGTGGCACTTGAAGCAAATCTTTTAAAAAATAGTTTCATATTTAATACATAAATAAATATTAAATTTTGTAATCCCAACTAAGTGTATTTTTGTATAATGAAAAATCATTTTTTGCTGTTACAGAATTCAATACAAAACATACAAATATATTGTAATCTTAAGCTTTTTATCAAAAATTATAGTTTGGTATGCCAGAAATATTTTTCATTATTATTTTCGGTTGGGTATTCTTACAAATTTTTGTACTTCGCTTTTTCAATAATATATCAAAAGTAATCATTGTACAAGTCTTTTATGAGCACAGCGGGAGTTAAAAGTCAAAAAAATTGAAAATATTATTTGATTTGCGATGTAATTTTATTGTACTGTCTGGATAAAAATCATATTGTTGCTGTATCTTATAATACGATCTTACGAGATGGTGTGAAAATTTATGTTTGTTTATTATTCTAACATTTTTTTTTTTGTAGCTTTATGTGCAATTCTATTAAAATTCAGAATAAATATGTATACAATCATCGCAATAACTTGCGCGATTTTATTTTGCCCATCAGCTATAAATTTAACATCATAAATATCATCTGACGAAAGTGTATGGGTGCACATATATTTCCACGACCGTACTCTTCGATTGTGCGATTATTTTTTTAAACATATTTATGATTTTTCCCATTGTTAGCGGAATATAGAAAATAAGAATTATTACAAAACAGCAGAAGAATACGGCGCGAACACACAGATTTTGAAATTGTGAATATCTAAAAATTTGATTGACAGTGAAACCTTTAACAACCCAGAGTAAAAAGTACTTTGTCTAGTTTTTATTACATTTAAAATTGACTAGAAAATACGTTAAATCATTACAACATAAAATTTATTGTAATTAATTTTCTTTTGTTCTTAAATATTTAATTATCTAAGAAACAAGGAAAAAATAAGACGTTCAATAAATAAATAATGATAACACCGGGTGTTAAAAAATTTTTTAATTAATTTTATTTTTAGTTCGTTCATTCGAAAATTTCAGAAGATTCTATAAGATAAGAAAATGAATATAGTGGAACATAAAAAAAATATTTTATTAATTTATTTTAATATTCTTGATAATATCCAGTTGAATTTTTTTATTATTTATTTTAATAATCGATTTTTAACTAAAAAATATATTTTTATTACTTACGGATAGAATATGAATAAGATTAAATCGAATAAAATTATCACTTAATTATTTATACGGTTATATTAGTGCCTTCGGTTTTATTGGAAATATAATGGGATTTTTTGTTATCATTCCTGGGATATCTATCGAATTTAAAAATTAATTAGAAACAATTTCAATTTGATTGAAATGTTAAAGTTGGTTGACGCCAGCAAGTTGACTGAAAAATATAAATTTATGTTCATCTGACAACTGCACAAATATTGAATTGTTAATTAACAAGTTATTTAATTTTTTTGTTTTACCGTGATTTTTACCAGGCAGATGAACATGAAACATGACAATTTCATTTCGATCAAAACATAAATAGTTTTACATATAAGTCTTTAGGTTTGGTTAAATTACCATATTATTTTCTACTTCTTTACTTTTTGAAGAATGTCTTCAAGCTCTGTACTGAAAACTGAATCCGATCCATTACGATTTTGCCCAAATATTATTGCAATCTTTGTGTTAATGACAAACAGAAACAGAGAAATTAAACTACAATGTCTTCCTACTCCTCGTGTCTTAAGCTTCTACAGAAGACATTTGTTTCTTAATCCAGTCTTCCTGCATTCATCTTAATAGACTTAATAGAGTTCTATGAGAATATTTATTAGCGTTTATAACCCTCGTTTTTGTAGATTAATTAATGACCCTATGCACCAAATAACTAGTTTTACAAATTTAGTTTGCCTGTTCGCCACTTTCCGTTGCGCAGCTCTCTCCACTTTTTTATCAATCGGTCGCCCCTAGACGGTCGTAATATGTTTCGTGATTTTGTCGGCACTGCATCTACTACGAGTGTGTTTGAGTTAACAAGGACCTAATTCAAATGGATATTGAAATGCAGAACTGTCTCAGTTTCGAGACGCCTCTGAACGCTATTTTAATCTTTGTCTAAGAACTAGTGTTTGTTTTTTTTCAATTTTTTGGCAGTCTTTAGCTTTTAAAAATTGCTTGCAAATATAATTTTTTTTTGTATATATAAATTGAATAATATGTACAATGAAAAAAAAAATGCTGTCAGCAAAATGGTGGTTGTTTGGCTTGATGACCAAATCGCTGATGGTTGCACTGTCCCGTTTTTATGATGGATGTTCTCGTAAAGAAATTATATAAAAAACGAAAATGCGGCTGGTTTCCTTTATTTTTTTTATAACAGATTTTTGTATATTTTTTATTCACCGAAATTTAATGGTTGCGCGTATATGCGAGGTTACGTATTTAAGAAGAAGTGACAAGAAAAATTTTTATGCACGGCTTGATGTTTTTTTCTTTAAGTTGCGGTCGATGTGAAAACTAAAGATAACACTGCTTAAACTGCCTTACCAAAAAAGTTCGACAACAGATGGTAGGTCGGCTAGTTGATAGTTGGTATAATATCGATAAAGCAGTTAATAAATTAATTAAACGTCAACGTCATCAGCTGTCAGTGGTAAATACCAAATAAATTATAATTACATGATTAATTCTGCTTATTTTCTTTTTCAGCTGGTTTGATGTCTGGATCGTTGCTATTGCTGGATTGAACATAAATATTAGAACAGTTTCGTATCAGTTCGTGTTTTTTATCTTGAACCTTATAAGAAACTCTATTTGTGGCTAGAAACATGTTTGAAAATGAAAGCCTTCTTACTGCAACCTGACCAAATCGAACTAGAGTGACTCGTACGGGGAATTCCACTAAACTCTCCAGAGACGATGCGAACTCTGGTCAATTCTCTTTGTGAGGAAATTAATAAATCTACAACACTGTTTAAAATGCATAGTAAATTCAGTAAGCGACCCGATTTAGGAATCGATATTTGTTGAATAAAATTTGTCGCGATTACTAATTGCATCTGGTAACAAAAACTGCTTTTTATGAAGGAAATGCTTAAGGAGCTAACACAATTTGAGAGCAACTGCAATAAAGCAATGGATGGCAATCAAATAGCACTGTTAGCAGCGGCCATCGTAAAAATCAACTATATATGCGGAATGAATGGCGTTCCGAATGTACGAATATTAAAAGAAATCTAAAATCACCACAAACATACCTAAGCAACCGTTCGCCAGACGACAAGTGAAGTGGATTACATTTAGTGGATCCACGTTAATATCGCCCGGCGCCAATTAACCAACTGATAACGCTATAAGTACCAGTGCGGGATGGATAGTCTCTAGCCCGCCAAAAACCACCGTCGATCAGATGACCGTAACAGCCCATACTATTAACAAAACGGAAGTAACAATGGATAAATTCCGGTAATTAGAACACCTTCCGACAGAAAACAAGAGCTGGTCAATAGAATATTCTTCATGTGAAACACTCTTCCAGTAAACTAAAAAGCGATGTAAAGATGGCCAACGTAGTGTACAACTACCATTCCTGGCAGAGATGTTCGGTAAAATTCCAGAATTGAAATCACTATATGTTTAGTTTATGCGGATGTAATCTATCCAGTTGGGTCACATGAAACAGGTTGACCGCAGCCCTAGAGAAATTGTATCTACTCCGTCATGCAGTGGTTAAGAAAATCTCAGATGCTACTAAAATTCGAGTATCGGCCTTCCATTAAAAAAAGATCAATGATTGGCCCCTCGTAGAAAGAAAAAACATCCGATTATGTTCTCTGTAGACTGTTCTCTCTCAAATACTGGTAGAAGAGGAACATAAAATATATCAACTAATTTTATGGAGCAAAAGCAAACCTCCTTCAACCTTAAGGATAGACTACAGTCCGGCTGCCGAGTCTTTCGCATTAAAAGTACGTCCACTACGCAATAACGATAAAATTACGAAAAGAAAATGTTTGCCACAAATGTTAAAAATCTTTGATATTTTGAGATGAATCGTGCACCATTAGTCATCGGCGGTCAAATAATGTACCAGAGGCAATGGAGTCTCGATCTAGACTGGGATGAGGTGCTATTAGCAGAAATCAGCGTAACAAAAAATAAAATATAATTCGGGTTAGTGGAACGTTGAAAAACTCGTCCCCGCCTTACGAGGAAAAACGCTTTGCTCTCTGAATCTGATGATTCCGAATCGCTAGCCGTAATAATGCTAGTATATTTCATGGTTGGAGATGCCTTACTAGCACGACCAGAAAAAAAACAATTAATCCCACATGGAAATATCCTGTCACGGTGGAAGCTCTTTCAGAATATGCGTACCCAATTTTGGCAAAAGTGGATACCAGATTATTTACATTGAATGCAGTAATGCCCTAAGTAGCAAAAACCGCTGGCTCTAGAAGTGGGAGATACTATCCTGTTGCGAGACAAACTACAATTACCAACAAGATAGAAACTCGGCCGAATTGTACAATTTGACTGGAGGACAGGGTAGAAACGCTCAAAACAGCGGGCAATTTGAAGGCCAAAAGATGAGTAAGAATATTGGCATACTTTTGCCCAGCCAAGAGCCACTAAAAGAAGAAGAAACTCAAGAATAACAAGAACGTTTAGCAGCAAACGATGCATGGGCTACTCAAAAGAGAAGGCAACAACTCAGACGAAAGGCAAAACAAGACTGAATTACAAATCTAATTCACCATACCTGCCTATTACTGAATATAGAAAGCTTGGTATTCGACAACCGATATAGTCTGAAGAATCAAAGTTGGTCGAACAACTCAGACGAAAGGCGAAACAAGGCTGAATTACAAATCTAATTGACCATACCTGCCTATTACTGAATATAGAAAGCTTGGTATTCGACAACCGATATAGTCTGAAGAATCAAAGTTGGTCGAAAGCAATCCATTAATCACCGTCCTACATAGAACAACTCGTGCATATAAAGTGGAGAGGGGCTAAACACTTGTAATCTCATCATGCAACAGCTACAATGGCAAGATAACAACATTATTCAAGACAACGAGGCGGAACAGTACGAATGAAAGTTCGATCAGAAACAGAAAAATAAAGCATACACCCTAAAACTGCTGAAAAATCAAAACTCGATTCTTGCCAACAAGTTGAAACTGTTCAAACACAGTAACAACATCACCTCCCAACAATTGAAACAACTAATGGAGGCACAACCACAGTTCGACGTCTAGTTAACACTTCTGAATGAATACCGAACACATCAAGATAAAGCCCTAGATCTCATTCTTTGATCCCTGCAATTTGGCGCGGTCATCAAACATATTGAATAAGATACACGAAGATAACTAATGGACGTATTGACAGTTGCGAAACACAAGATTACTCAGTCGTCGTTATTATCTCACTGTACTCATGAGCTCTTAGAGCTACACAACTTGTATCGTCTATAATGGCAAAAAGGACAATCATAACCGATGTACCAATGCCATAAATATGATATAAATACTTTTGATGCATACATGGAGCGACTTGTCGATCCGTTACGAGAGCGCTTTGCACCCATCACGGTGCAGAAACTAACCAAGTGCAAGACGCTACATGATGGATTATCGGTATAAGGCTACAGTTCTAGGCAGAAAGCTGTTTCATGAAATTACAAGGTGCAAATCAATGGATTTTCGGAGCCAAGAAAAAAATCACTATGGATATAATTCGCAAATCCATCAGAATACAAACCTTCGCATTAAAACATAATGGCTTCATAAAACTATACAGCCAGGTTATATTTATTTATTGTCGTTCTCATTACATATGAAGCTTAACATTACCGCGCACCAGTCCGTAAGTTTGTTAAGCTTCCACCAATCAACAAAAATCTAACGAGACAGTAGCCTTAGTACCTACTAGTAATAGAAATACTAAAATTAATTAATTTATTTTTCGGGTCAATGACCGTATTCTTTCTATTTTATATTTATCTCTCTTATTCTTGCTAAACAACAAATATTCTGTCTTTTTCCAATTTTGATGTAAACAAATCAAAACAAAAATGCTATAATCATGTACCGTGTAATGTGTATTACCATATTTATGTACATGTATTATGTGTGTATATTTTATATTTACTATTAAAATTAAATAATGGTGAACTCAAAATTATTTTTAATTACATAAACATAACCGATCATACAACATAACCTCATTTGTCATTTGCACCAGTTTTCTTTTCATTTTTCCATATTATTTCTCCTACATAAAACAGTGGCGTTAAGTAAATGACTGCAGCAATAATTTTTTAATTTTCATACTTTTTGCCTACGCCTTTTGATCATGCGTTGCTTCTTCCTTTCACAGTTTTTCTGTCCTTATTTTTTTATATATTGATGATACAATTGTATGTAAGAGTAAGTGAAGCAGCAGTCGTACCATTTGAAAAAAAAAATATTTAATGTTTTAAAAAGCTTGTATTTTTGTGAACAAAACAAATGCAATTTTTATATGGGGAAAAACAACACCATTTTACTTGTATGGTGTTTATGTTGGTAGAAAGAGAAAACCGCTGATGCGCAACTATATATTTTGCAGTATAGATATAGAAAATTATTCAACATAAAAAAATTGATTGATTATTTGCATTTGTATTTTTCCCCATTTTGCTGTATTATGAAATCAGTCGTCATCGTCAATCGACAGCCGAAAAATAATATTTTTTGTGTACGTGTGCATTTCGGGTTTTTGTTTTGTTTTCTATTCGATTTCTCCTTTTCAAATTTAAATACCTCAGTAAAATATGAAAACACAATATGTTTTTGTTTCAATTATTACGTAATTATAAAAACAAAAACACAATTTCAAACGGGATTATTTGTAGCGTAAAATTTAAATGACCTACATATACATTAGCAGCTAACTGAATTATCAATGGAATGATGTCGTGTTGGATTCAGCGGTTTTGTTTACAAACAAGAATGCATTATCAATGAATTTATTATTATTTATTGATTTATAGTTTGGTTTATTAAATTTTTTTTAATAGTTAATTTTTTTTTCAAATTTATAATTATTGAATGAAATTGAATTGGACTGTAAATATTTTATTCACTGAATTGACTTGCTTTTCATGTATAAATTAAATTAAGAGTTCAGTCAAATGTCAAAACATTCTCAGACATTTTTTGTTTGGACAAATTTCTTCTACGGCAATTGATGTATTTCGTCGTTAAATATGGTGAGTTAATTAATTGTGAACCAGGTTCATTGGAATTAGACTGAAATGGATGATCGAAATGGACGTTAG
Organism: Nephrotoma guestfalica; assembly: GCA_963691935.1. Taxonomy (NCBI): domain Eukaryota; kingdom Metazoa; phylum Arthropoda; class Insecta; order Diptera; family Tipulidae; genus Nephrotoma; species Nephrotoma guestfalica. The sequence goes on along the minus strand of OY829914.1, from coordinate 213,454,025 downwards.
AAAATAACGGGCTAGCTGGAAATTATACTTTATTGTCATCGCCGCTCAAAGCTGTAATTGGTTTTAATTGTGATGGAATTTTAAATTAGTTAATTTACTAAAGAGTACCCAAGTAGAGCATGTATTCACTATAATGACACGTTATCGGCAATTTTTTCAAATCTATCCTGCAGGATGGAGATGTAATACAGGTTGATCATATAGTGACTATAATGACATATTACTATTTATCCAATGAGAATTTGGAGCTTGAAGCAATTGATGATCACCGCGGTGTGAATTACAATACACCTGCTGAGTTCGGAATACCTTTCGGATAATTGTCGTCACATTCTTTTACAGGTTCATCTTTAAATAGACATTTAAGTTCCCCAGTTACCCCATTTACTCTGTAACTTTGCTTTTATCCACTTGGCTTATAAATCGACGGGCGTAAAGTTTTTAACAAATAACAAATATATCATTGGATTAGTGTTACACTGTTAAAATAATTTCTAATAAGAATTTTGAGTGCGCATTTTTTGAAAATAACATGCTTTGAAAAGGATGCTTTGGTTTAAATGATTGTTATTATATGCCATCAAGACAATAAAATAGTTTCAAGTAATAAAAGCTAACAGGCCCATATGCCATATACATATGTAACGTTTTCCCGAACGTTTTATTTAATTTTTTATGGCACAACGCTTTCACCTGTTTCAGTAGTTTATATGTCGACTAAGATTATGAGGATCACAGGGATTCTTCTAAGACGTCATCAGGAGGTTACATTAGCTCCATGTACTAAGTAATAAACAGTCTATATGCCTTGTCCCGTCGATCTCACATTCACCTGTTTGAGTAGTTTGTCGACTATGATTATGAGGACCACAGGGATTCATATAAGACGTCATCAGGAGGTTTCAATAGCTCGATGTACCAATAATAAACAGTATATATACCATACCCCGTCGATCTGCCCAATTTTCAAATTTTTATTTAATTTGTATGACATAACGCTTTCACCTGTTTGAGTAGTTTATATGTCCAACTAAGATTATGAGGATCACAGGGATTCTTCTAAGACGTCATTAGGAGGTTACATTAGCTCCATGTACTAAGTAATAAACAGTCTATATGTCATGTCCTAGCAGTCTCCCCAATTTTAAAATTTTAATTTAATTTGCATAGCGTAACGCTCTCGCCTTAGAATAATCTCTATGATTCTCTTAATATTAGTCGAAACATAAACTACTATTATAGATGAAATCGGTATGCCTTACAAATTTAATAAAAAATAAAAAATTGGGGAGACGGCTCCGTATAATTTGAAAACTTTTGTCGTTACCCACGGTCGCAATAGATGAATTGGGTGATGTATGCTCGTTTCTCAAGCTTCTAAAGAAGACATTTGATTCTTAATCCAGTCTTCCCGCATACTCCCTAATAGACAGAGTGGTATTAATTAATGGTTCTGTGCACCAAATAACTCGTTCTGCAAATTTAGTTTGCTTGTTTATATTGATTTGCTAAACATTCATTTGTCGATGAAATACTTTCGCCTCTTTCCGTTGCGCTAAAGCAGCTCTCCCCACTTTCTTGTATGTCGGTAGCCACTAGACGGTCGTAATTGAAATGCAGAACTGTCTCACTGAGTTTCGAGATGCCTCTGAACGCTATTTTGGTTTTTGTCTTATAATACAGAAAATCTGATTAGAAATTGAAAAGGTGTTTGTTTTTTATCAATTGTTTTGGCAGCTTTTAAATTTTTAGGAATTGCTTGCAAATATCAATTTTTTGTTGTATACTTACTTTTTTTTGTATATTAAAACAATTTTGTGTCAGTTCGTGTCTTTTTCTTAAATATAAGAAATTTTATTTGTGCCTTAATGAATGCCTTATTACTGCAAAATGACGAAATCGAAGTAGAGTGTCTCATACGGGAAATGCCATTAAATTTTCCAGAGACGATGCGAACACTGGTTAATTCTCTTTGTGAGAAAGTTCACAAATCTGCAACACCGTTTAAAATGCATAGTGAATCCAGTAAGCGTCCCGATTTTGGAATCGATTTTAATTGACAGAAGAAATAAGTATTGAAAGGACAGATTACTGAGTTAAATAAAAGGACTGGAGAGGAATGGCTTAATTTAACTCAACAGATCGAATCGCGTTTACTAATGCATTTGGCAATAAAGTTTGCTATTTATGAAGAAGATACTTGAAGGGCTATCAAAATTTGAGAGCAACAATAAAAATTTAAACGAATCAATCAAGGCAGCAAAAGTGGATGATATAGGACCAGCTCATCCTAATGAACAGCCAGAATTATCTCCTAACAAACCAAGCACCTCAAATTTCCGTTCTTCGGCTAGATGTGTGACATTAGAGGAATTGGTGGATTAAGTCGAGGAAGGAACTTATTTTCAGAGGCAAAAAGACGAAGTTCAATACCAATTACTTAAATCAGTTTTGGGCAAATTTAGTCAAGTATCTAAGCAATTGTTAATACTAAATCAACGACAGAATAATTTACAATTCCAATTATCGCGTGATAACCAAGAGTCAGCTCTTTGACATTTAAAGAGTATTAAGGTACACCCAGCTACACATTCAACTGATGTATACCCTCCTGAATACACAGTTAAGGAAGTTAAATTGCTGGATTGAATGGTTGAATAGTATATTCGAATCTTTTCATCATATCACCTCTGCAGTTCCAAGCCACATCTCATTTAGAAGTCCAATCGATTAATTCCACTTTTTTGCCAAGACTAGCGCCAACCCAATCAGTCGTTTCAATAGTACTGGACGTACCTAGCCTTATTGTACCACTGGCTGTTCCCTTTCAGCAAGTCATGCATTTCAAACTCCAGTTAACTCAACAGTGCACTCAAACTTCTTTCGGTACAACAATTCGAGAAAATATTGAAACGAACATTTGACAAGTGCCGCCTTCAATATACACGAATGAACCGCAATATAACTCCGCTTCGAATATTGATCATGTTCATGGTTTACCAAACATTCGATATTCTTCAAATTATCCCGGTCCCTTCCGTTATGGGTTATCGTATGATGGAATGGATTCAAATTGTTCAATTGACATGTTTGGTTTTCAACTAGAAATAGTAACAAGGTCTTTAAATTTACCTAAGCAAATGTTGCTAGAACTGAAATGAGCTCAGTACTGAAGGGGGGCGGCATTACAATGGTACATGACTTGTAGACGTTATAACCCAACAATAACCTGGCAAGGAATTAAGCAGCATTTGATCGAAAGGTTCCAAATTAAACGGTTTCATTTTGAAATTCGATGGAGTATTGAAAGCAATCACATCGCGAATCTATTGTAGAATTCTACAATCAAATATGGATCATGACATTACAATGTAAAACACCTTGTACTGAGGAGAAACTTATTGAGATCTTAATGCAAAATATGAGAAGTGGTTTTCATTACGAACTAATTGATAGACGATTTGAAACGATATATGAACTAACTATGAGAAGGCAGCGAATTGACCCTGAATCGACATTCTCTCATAAGAATGGGATCAATAAACTAACTGTCAATGAGATAGAACCTTACCCCACACATCACTAATTTATGAATTATACTGGAACTCCTGTATCTGAATATCAAGTGCTAATCTTCGAAAATAGTAAAATCTGAATTCAATAAACGCCAAAATGGGTCAGCACAAATTCTAATTTTAACAAAGGGAACTTGACTTTATCGATTTTCATTTACCGCCCCTTCGGTGGTTTTGCCATAAATGTGGTATAAAAGACACAGTTTTCGTAAAACAACCATAATGTTCGGAAAACAGTTAAAAAGGTCAGTGGAGAAGCGGGACCCACATACCCAGAAAGTGGTTGTCCCCAATCAACCAAAGTAAGCTATATCCATACAGGCAGCCACAGGCAACACCGATGCGTAGCTGCGTGTTCTAGATTACCAAAATGCATCGAAACAGACATGATAAATTCTGACATCTTATACTTTTACATATAAATCCAAACAATGTTCGTAAAAATTCCGTGTTAAATCATAAAACTCAGAGTTTCGAGTATTACCCCTCTGTCCTCCCACCGGCTCCTTGTAATTGTTCTGCAACGGCGAATCCCAAATTCAAAATTCAATCATTACGAGTATATGAACAAATCAGTAGATCTTAGACCATACGCATTAGTTTCCATAAATTGTGTTGAGTATAAAGGTTTACTTGACGGCTACGGTTCTTGAATGACCCAGACGTCAAGTTCCATAGTTCTTCTTATTTTATGCACACAGTGAACATTCAAGCTGACCGCGTTTTTGGATATGTTCGCTTCATAATACAAATTACTCCTGCCTTATGTTCTTTAAATCTGGGACTGCATTTTAAACCTGATGAGACGAAATCACATAAGCTCTCACAAGAAAATCAACTGAAACGAAATGCATTCATTGAGATATACCCGTCTTTCAGTAAATTTGGACTAGGAACAACTTATCTGCTCTCACCCGTCATTAACGTTGGTGTTGCCAAGCCAATGAAACAATGATTTTATCCTGTGTCGTCCGCGATTCAGGCTAAATTGTACAAAGAATTGGGTAGCATGATATCATTTGGCGTAATAGACGAAAGTCAAAGCATCAGAGCAATTAGTGTACTCCTATCACTTTAGTGCAAGAATTAAGGGACAAGGTTCGTCTCTGTCTAGATTCCCGTGATGGTCGGAAATAAGTCGACCGCATGAAGATACGCTACACAGTTAGAAATTTTGCTGCAATTTATAATGCAACCCTTGCATCGAGTCTTATACAATGCAATCGTGTATCACATTCTGATGCAAAGCATGCATTAAAAATAGTTACGACGCAGTTGCGTCTAAAACTACTGCAGCAGTGTTTCGAAAGAAAATTTCTATATAATCTGGGATTAATTATTGTTTAGCGAATTTATAATAATTCGCTAAGGCATTGTGTATATTTTTAATATAAGCTTAAAATATTTTTCATATATTTCCAGTGTAAAGACGTCAATTGATTTACGTCAATCGAATTTTGGAAGTAAAAAACGTGGAATTTGTGAAATTCGCTTTATGCTTTTGATACAAAATAATAAAGTTTTATTAGTATTTGGGAATTGCTAATGTGGTGTGCTTTACAGTTTAAAGCACTGGGCTATACAATTTTAATGTCGCTTACGACAAAAAATGATGCTTCCAAATAGATATTTTAATTTATATTAATTTATTTTTTTATGCCATGTGCTGTAAACTTTTAATATAACATGTATCAATTTTAACAAAATATTCCGTTAAAGTTTAATGTAAACTATACAATAAAAATTAATACAGTTAGCATTAATATCTGATATAATGCAACTTGTGCATTAGTTTGCAATGCAAGCTAGCGCAGGATGTATATGTAATGCTATTTGCATTACATAGGTCATATTTTTTCAACTGTGTATATAGGAATAATCTGTTGACAACCGTTATCGCATTTGCTCGTTTCATGATGAGGATTGGTAGACTAAAAAATGCAGTAATAGTAATACTGCGCTGCAGTAATAAAAAAAGAACCAAGATACGAATAGTTTCTGGAACATATTAGTAAACTTCTAGTGTCCCCTCCGGAAACTATTCTACTAACTGACAGTCAACTAACCGTATTGAACGTAATACGAGGGACACACCATTTAACTAACGTATTGTGTTTGTGCTCAGGGCTAATATGTATACAGACCTTCATTCGACTCTTGCCGTCATTTTTAAGAATGATACACTGTTAAGGGCTGGTCACCATACACTCAATTCATATATAATTACGGGTCTAACTCTACGTAATGCCAGATCAATTGTTTCATTCCAGTTCTAAAAATAATGCGTTGATTAATAATATATTCAAGATCAAATAAGACCGAGCACTGCTTTATGTTGTACCTGTGATCTATCACCACCCATATAATCCTTCCATCACTACCTCAATTTTCACATAATGTCAAAGCGGGCGATTCAATAATTTCGTTAAACTGCTTTAAATTTGTACTGGTTTATTAGACAAAACTTATTCCGATTGGAAAGTTATGGGTAAGAGGTGAAATGGGCACTATGTTTCCACAAACGCCCTGCGGTTGTAAATCAAATAGCATTTTACTACAAGATTTGAAAGCTTAATTATGTTTGTTTCGTTTTAGAAAACCGTTTATTCTATTGACGTCGTGCAGGTATATATTTGTTGCTTAATGTAGCCTTGCCGTAATTCGAAGGTTGTATAATGCTAGCCTTTTTATTCAAATTCAAAATCGCGTAATAAATTTATAAAATGGCTTTGCCTCTGCAGATGACATGTCGACAATGCGGACAATTTTCGTTTTTGTATAAGCATTCCACAAAATTCTATGATTTCAAAGAAAGTCACTTCCATTGAACTAAAATATATTTTGTCCATGCCTTTCGACTAAAATTAGCCTCATTAGCTTAAAAATTGATAACAAAATACATCAGTATACAGCCTAGCATAATGATAAGCCACAAAAATGTATTCCACTTTCGCAGGGACTAAATTAAATTGGTTACCAAAAATCCAATCATAAAAATTTAAAAATTGTCATATAAAATAGTCTTTCGAACCTCCAAGGGGACATGTATGAAAACATTAATTTACTATAGCACTTGACAGAGACATCACATTACCACTAATAAAAGAGTCGGTTGGTTCTGAAGAGACCGTTTCCACAGTTTTTCCTATATCATCGATCGTAATCAGATGGTTATTTCATAAACAAAATAGTATGCCTCTCACACCACTCGTGTTTATTCAAGGTCATAAAGTGTTATAACTCAAACATATGCTATAATATTCAGATTCGCGCATATTTATGATATATGAACAATGCCGGTCTTTATATATTTTTTGTATTTAGATTTCCCGGTATTACATAACCTCCCGGTATTACATTACCTCCCGGTATTACATTATTACGTTACATTGACATTATGTAAGAAGTAATTTGTTTTACCATATGCAAGTTACTAGATTAGGACGAGCTACTTAAAGCGCAAAGGTCCGCGAGCCAAGACGACTAATGGCTAATGTGCGGCTGGATCATGATAGATCTAAGACGAAGTCTTACTACGGTCAAAGTCGGGAGGACAGTCAAGCCGTATACCAGTAAAGCCGTATAAACAGCTGTCCTGCATCCCGAAAAAGGTAATACCATCAACCATTACACCGCGAAGAAGGACGACGAACAACGAGATTTGATCAAATCATTTAACAAAAAATTTTTTAATTTTTCAAATAACAAAATGTCAGCAGTCGTTTATTATACCGAAAAATAGATGTTATGAACTTGAAATTTGCATCAAAAGAATACTCGGAAGAGCATCTTAACATAAAAATCGGTCAGATAAACTCTGACACCAAATAAGTCGATCAATTACATGCAAGTCGTAATACGTCACTGAAGATTACTACGGGGACCTTTAAGATAAGATAGAGACACTACTAGTAATCAAATTACAACAGAAGTAGAAAACCTAGAGAAGGTCGATCGGCTGTTGTACATCATCATTAAATCTGCCAAAGGTGGACGTACTAACTATGGTGAATACGAAAACTGTATGTACAACTGTTGAATACAGGGAAACCCTACAGGCTAGATAGTATAACAATGAGCGTCTGTTGGCATCATCATATTTCAATGCTATATTATCATTGCATAATATACAACAAACAACGGCCTCCAGTATCAGGACACTACTCGATACTGTGGTGGAAATTTTACACATCATGCAAAACCTGAAGTTGAATAATCCATTTGAAGCCCTCATCATAAACCTCGTGATAAAAAAGTGGACGATTGGAGAGATATGAAAGCAGATTTATTCGTCCACGCGAGATTCCTAAACTTGACAATTGCCTAGAATTTCTAACGAGAAAATTCCAATAGCTGAAAGCCTCTGGAGGACAAAAACCGAACATTGCAAAGCTAGTCAAATTAGAGACACGCATGCCACGGAAAAGTTTCGTAAACATTAAGCGCCTCAGTTAATCGACGGCGGAGAAATTCAATGTGAACAACTGCAAATATTTAGGGAAACAGCAACATTATCTCAAAGATGGAAACCATTTTCAAAACATAACCATTATACGAAAAGTTGATTTTGCGAATCGTGCCGAACTTTGCACTAGCTGTCTCGCACATAGTCCAAAGAGATGTGCGGCAAGAAACCCAGTTGCAACGGCTGCAGTAATCGACATCACCAGTTGTTGCACGAACCAAATCGACGACCGGCAAAAACGGTGTCTGTCAACACGTTGGATGGCAATCAAACAACACTGTTAGCAACCGCGAATGTAAAAAATCAACTCTATCTGTGGAACACCGTTCAATGTAAGAATATTAAAAAATCAAGGATCAAAGATTTCTTTAATTACGGAGGAAGTGGTTCAATGGCTAGAACTACCACTACCGCAAAGAACGGTTATGATCTCAGGAATGGGAACAAACACAACTATCAATGCAAATGCAAGTGTTCAAATTTGCCTTCAACCTCATTTAAGTTGCTCGTATAGACTAAAGGTCGACGCATATGTATTACCAAAAATCACCACAGCATACCTGAACAACCGTTCGCCAAACGTCAGGTGGAGTTGATTACATTTAGCAGATTCAAGTTTTGATAGTCTGGCGCCAATTAACTTACTGTTAGGTGTGAACGTTTTCAGCGACTTCATCGGGAACTGAATAATCACAAGCCGGCCAATCGCATCATTGTGGGACGGATCAACAGCTGACCGTAGCAGCTCATACTATTAACAAGATGGAAAGAGACATGGCCGACATAAAGCCAGAAAAGATGGCCGACATAGTGTACAATTACTATTCTAAGAAATCCAATTGGATCTGCTTGGAAGTTCTAGACAACGAGCACTCTAACGGTTTCTACGCCTGAAAGCCAGAACTGAAATCACTATATGTATATACTTCAAGCGATAGTACATCCAGTTGGGTCACATGAAACAGGTTGACTGAATACCACAAGTACCCTAAGGCAAGCCGTATTCTAAAGCATGACTCTCATTTTGACGAAGATTTGGCTGGTGCAGATACCACGAGAGAAGCGCAGAACAAGTGAAATCAACAAGGGGAATGAAATTGAGTAAATGATCAAGCAATCATCCTGACATATTACATTGATTGCTCAAGGAAGAGATCTTGAGAGGCAATCTTACTATCGCGGATGAACAGTCAATCAACACCTTAGGGAGAGACTACAGTCCGGCTGCCGAGTGTTTCGCGTTTCAAGTCTGTCTACTACCCAATAACGTAAAAATTTCGATTCGTCAATTTTTGACAGAAATGTTAAAAATCTTTGATCCTTTGAGATGACCCGCGCACCATTAATCGTCGGTTGTCAAATAATGTATGAAAGGCAATGGACTCTCGATCTGGACTGAGACGAGGAGCTACCAGCAAAAACAGCTAAACACTGAGGTCAATTTAAACTCGAAATGAATGTCGCTCGGCAGACAAAATAGCTCGCTATATTAACTACTCGGATGATAACTGGATGATTGAACTGTACAGTAAAATCACAATCAATGAGCAAGGCACAATCCGTCTTTTGATTGCGAAAATCACGGTAGCAATAAAGAAAACATAATTCAGGTTGGTGGGATGTTGGAAATTCGTCTCTGCCCTACAAGAAAAAACGCTTTGCTCTCTTTCTGAGGACTCCGAATGCTAGACGTACTATCGCTAGAACATTTTATAATTGGAGATGCCTTACTAGCACGACCAGATACAGAACAATTAACCCAACATGAGGTTGTCTTTTCCCAGTGTAAGCTCGTTCAGAATATGCGTGCCCTATTTTGGCAAAAGTGGGTACCAGATTATTTGCATTGTATGCAGCAACGTCCTAAGTGGCATAAACTGCTGACAAATCTGAAAGTACGAGATGTCATCATATTGCGCGACAAACTACAATTACCAACGACATGGAAACTCGGCCGAATTGCACAATAGAACTGCACACCGATGGCGATGGGCAGGACAGGGTAGTAACGCTGGATAAAGATGGATAAAAAAGTGGCATACTTTTGCCCAGCCAAGAGCCACTGAAATAAAATGAAACTCAAGAAGAACAAAAACGTTTATCAGCAAACCATCCATCCTCGACTAAAAAAAAGAAGGCAACAACCCAGACGACTATTACCGAGTATATTAATCTTGGTATCCGACAACCGATATAGTCTGAAGAATCAAAATTGGTTGAAAGCAATCCATTTTACATAGTCACTACATAGAACAACTCGGGCATGTACTTTAATATGATTACCAAATAAATTCGGTACAACTAGTTTAGTTATTGTCAAGAAATATAGTGGAAAACGCCTAAACAAATGTGATCTCATCATACAACAGTTACAATGGCAAGTTAACAACATTGTTTAAGACAACGAGCCAGAACAGTACGAACGAAAGTTCGATCAGAAACAGGAAACTAAAACATACACCCTAAAACTGTTGAAAAATAAAACCTTAATTTTTGACGACACGTTGAAACTGTTCAAACACAATAACAACATCACCTCCCAAAAATTGAAATAACCAACGGAGGCACAACTACAGTTCGTCGTCTAGTTAACACTCCTCAATGAATACCGAACCCATCAAGATGAAGCACTTAATGTCATTCTTTGATCTCTGCAATTGGGCTCGGTGATCAAACACCTTGAAGATACACGAAGATAACTAATGGACGTATTGACAGGTGCGAAACACAAGATTATTCATCCGATGTTATTATCTCACTGCACTCTCTGCATGGCCTCTTAGAGCTACACAATGCCATAATTATGATACAAATACCCTTGACACCTTTGCACTCATCACGGTTCAGAAACTAACCAAGGGCAAAACACTACATAAGGCTACAGTTCCACAATCAAGCTGCAGTACCGAGGTCATAAAGACAGAAAGCTGTTTCATGAAATTACAGGGTGCAAATCAATGGATTTTCGGAGCGAAGAAATGAATCACCGTGATCATAATATGCAAATCCAGAATACAAACTTTCGCATTAAAACATCGACAGCCGGAGAATTGGGTCAATAAAATAAACCAGAATTGAAAAAACATAAAGATAATAAGTCGTTCTCATTACATATGACGCTTAACACTCTCGCACCAATCGTAAATTTGTTAAGCTTCCATCAACAAAAATCTAAGGAGAAAGTAGGCTTACTACCTACTAGTAATCGAAATACTGAAAAATATGCAATAGAAATACTAAAATTTATTAATTTATTTTTCGGGTCAATGACCGTTTTCTTTCTAGTTAGTATTTATCTCTCTTATTCTTGCTAAACTACAAACATTCTGTCTTTTTCTAATTTTGATGTAATGATTTGTTTGAAACAAAAATATTATAATCATGTACCGTGTAATGTGTATTACCATATTTATGTACATGTATTATGTACGTATATTTTATATTTAATATTAAAATTAAATAGTGGTGAACCCAAAATTATTTTTAATTACAAAAACATAATCGATCATACAACATAACCTCATTTGTCATTTGATCAAATTTTCTTTCTCCTTATTCCATATTATTTCTCCATTATAAAACAGTGGCGTTAAGTAAATGACGCAAGCAATAATTTTTAATTTTTTATGTTTTTTGCCTACGCCTTTTGATCATTCGTTGCTTCTTTCTTTCACGGTTTTTCTGTCTTTATTTTTTTGATATGTTGATGATACAATTGTATGTAGGAGTAAGCGAAACAGCAGTCGTAACATTTGAAAAAAAAATTATTTAATGTTCTAAAAAGTTTGTATGTGTGTGATCAAAACAAATGCAATTTGTATATGGGGAAAAACAACGCCATTTTAATTATACTGTGTTTATGTTGGTAGAAAGAGAAAACCGCTGATGCACAACTATGCTTACTCGTAATAACTTATTCATAATAAAAAAAAATTGATTGATATTTTGCATTTATTGCCCTACTTAAGATTTACTTATGTACTCGTGTATTTTTCCCCATTTTTCTGTATTATGAAATCGTAATTGACGACAGCCGAAAAATAATATTTTTTGTGTACGTGTGCATTTCGGGTTTTTGTTTTGTTTTCTATTCGATTTCTCCTTTTCAAATTTAAATACCTCAGTAAAATATGAAAACACAATATGTTTTTGTTTCAATTATTACGTAATTATAAAAACAAAAACACAATTTCAAACGGGATTATTTGTAGCGTAAAACTTAAATGACCTACATATACATTAGCAGCGAACTGAATTATCAATGGAATGATGTCGTGTTGGATTCAGCGGTTTTGTTTACAAACAACGAATGCATTATCAATGAATTTATTATTATTTATTGATTTATAGTTTGGTTCATCAATTTTATTTTTAATATTTAATTTTATTTCACATTTATAATTATTGAATGAAATTGAATTGCACAATAAATATTTTATTCACTGATTTCACTTACTTTTCATGCATATATTAAATTAACAGTTCAGTCAAAGGTCAAAGCATTCTCAGGAATTTTTTTTGTCAAATTTCTTCTCTGGCAACTGATGTATTTTTTCCATAAACATGGTGAGCTAATTAATTGTGAGCCAGAGTGTCGATTTTGTACTAAAAATGACAGCGCGAAGTGAGCAAACCGGAAAAACATAGCAGTGTTTTTTATTTATATTGGTTTGCTTGGCGCGCATGCGCGTTACCTTGTTTATATATATTTTTTATTTGATGTGTCAAATATCGGAGTGAAGTTTATGCAAAAATAACAAAATATACACTGTGTCCTAAAAGTGTTTAGAATTAAAAAACCACTCAGAAAATGTACTTTCAAAATAATATTTGAAAATTTTTAATAAACACAAGCATTTCTGTACAATAAGTAGAAAATATTTAATTTTTGTGAAAAGTTTTGAGTGAATTTTGTAATATGAAATTTTTACAACAAAACACGAATCGCACAGAGGTGATCGTAGTGGTTCTGAACTAGTACTTGATGTAAGAAACAAATCTAATGTATCCACATGCTCGTAAATGTCCGAGAATTTTGTTATTCGAGAGAGAAAATCATTGAGTGTAAAACAAAGATTCTTAAATATTTGAAATTATTTAACTCGGCCTCTACGGATCGCACAGAGATGATGGAAGTGGTTCTAAACTAATATTTGTTGTAAGATACAAATTTTGTTTATCCACATGCTCGGAAACCTCTGAGATTTTAGTTATTCGAGAGAGAAAATCATTGAGAGTAATACGAAAATTCTTAAACATTTGGAATAATTTATCTCGGCCCCTACGGATCGCACAGACAAGATCGAACTGGTTCTGAACTAATATTTGTTGTAAGAAACAAATTGTATGTATCCACATGCTCGAAAATCTTTGAAATTTTTGTTATTCGAGTGAGAACATCATTGAGTGTAACCCGAAAATTCTTAAACATTTGAAATAATTTATCTCGACCCCTACGGATTGCACAGAGATGATCGAAGTGGTTCTAAACTAGTACTTGATGTAAAAATCAAATCTTATTTATCCACATGCTCGGAAATCTCCGAGGTTTTTGTTATTCGAGAGCGAACATCATTGAGTGTAAAACAAAGATTCTTAAACATTTGGAATTATTTAACTCGACCTCTACGGATCGCACAGAGATGATCGAAGTGGTTCTAAAGCAGCATTTGTTTTAAGAAGCAAATGTTATTTATCCACATGCTTGGAAATTTCTGAGATTTTTATAATTCGCGCGAGAACGTCATTGAGTGTAATCCGAAAATTTATAATATTATTTGAAATAATTTATCTCGGCCGAATTTTTGGATTACACTCAATGATGTTCTCTCTCGAATAACTAAAATCTCACAGATTTCCGAGCATGTGAATAACTAAGATTTGCTTTAAGAAGCTTAAATGCTTCTTTAGAACCATATCGATCATGTCTGTGCGATCTGTACGGGCCGAGTTAAATAAGTTTAAATGTTTAAGAATTTTCGGATTACACTCAATGATATTCTCTCACGAATAACTATAATCTCGGAGATTTCCGAGCATGTGGATAAATAAGATTTATTTCGTACATCAAGTACTAGTTCAGTACCACTTCGATCATGTCTGTGCGATTCGTAGTGTGTTTTGTTGTAAAAATTTCTTATTACAAAATTCACTCAAAATTTTTCACAAAAATTAAATATTTTCTATTTATTGTGTAGAAACGTTTGTGTTTATTAAAAATTTTCAAATGTTATTTTGAAAGTACATTTTCTGTTTGAGTGTTTTTTTATTCTAAGTAATTATAGGCATCAGTGTATATTTTGTTATTTTGGCATAAACTTCACTCCGATGTGTCAAATACGGTTTCGTATTGTTTAAAATTGAAAAATGAAAATCACATAGTAAACAATCGGTTCCACTGCTCAAAAGCAAGCGAATAGAAGAGGTGAGGTAGGCGTCAGCATCATACATATTTAACCGATTTAACCGGAACGATTTATTTTGGTACTTGCCATCGTAAAATTGGCATACACAATGCACAGCCACAAGAGAGAAAAAATCAATACAAATATAAAATTGTACATTATACACTGTATAAGTCCACAAAATTATTGCTCACCTCGCCAGGTCGTGCTGTCATTTTTGGTACAAAATCGACGCTCAGGTTCATAGGAATGGGACTAAAATGGATGATGAACCGTTAGAAAAAACGGGCTAGTTGGAAATTATACTTTATTATCATCGCCACTGAAAGCTGTGATTGGTTTTAATTGTGATAGAATTTTAAGTGAGTTAATTAACTAACTGACACGGTATCAGCAGTTTTTTTAAATCTAACCTGTAGGAAGGGAATATATTACAGGTTGAGCATGTGCTCACAGTAATGACATATTACTAATTACCCATTGAGAATTTGGAGCTCGGAGCAATTAATTAATTGCAATTAATTCCGGCCATTTCGGATAATTGTCGTCACATTCTTTTACAGGACCATTTTTAAATGGACATTTAAGTTCACAAGTTACCCCATTTATTCTGTAATTTTGCTTTGGTCCCCTTGGACTATAAATCTGCTATTTTTATTGTTTTTCCACGGTCGCGGTCAATAAATTGGATGATGTACGCTTGTTTCCGCACATAGATGTGCTTAACCCTGACATTCCAGACTGTCAGTTCACAAATAGGAACGAGGAGCGACAAAATACGTCACATCCAGTATGCCAAACGAATTAAAACACATAGCCAAGGTGTACATGTTAATTTGAACTAAACTGATAGGTTGACTTGATGCGATGTCGAAATTGTTCTTAACATAAATAGATTTGTTCCTAGAGTCGTGATGCAATTTTAATCTACGTGAAAAATGATGTGTCAACAATCACGTAATCTACCTCACCCATCCCTGCTTACTATGCAAGTTAGAATTAAATATTATTTAAAGTATTTGTTGGATACAGTGACAACGATCTATTATTAGTATAAACTCTGGCACGCATATACGGTTATTCGGAAATTAGAGTATATTTTACAATAACAATTGGCATTAACTAAATCTTCTTGAAACAGATAGCTATGTGGATATAAAACATTCAATGACTACTGGCGTGAGTTGCATTCAATTGATTGTCAACCTTCTCTACGAGTTCTGAATGACACTTAAACGCTCATTTACGATTAGTAATCAAAACTACCATTACTGTACTGGAAGCATTTACATTTAGCTCATTCTAATAAAATGCTTGGGTGCACAATAGGCGAAACGCAACAATTGGTTAATCTTTCTTATTTTGAACATTTTCGGAAGATAAAGAAACCCTACTATTGAGGAGTTTTAAAAACTCCTAGACAAATGATGTGGCACATTTGAATCGTGTGTACCGACAAGCAAATTAATAAATATTAGACATCCATCGAAGAACCCAAAAGAAAGTTAGTTTGCACACAACCACCGACAACTTTAAATATCCATGTTGGAACAAAAGTAACTATCCACATTACAAATTCTTTAAGTTTAAGAAATTAAATGTTTTCAACCGTATTAAAATCGCGAAGGATGATCTCTGCTCGAATTGCTTGAATCACAATTAATGCCCGAATTTTCCTCTAGTATATCCTGTAAAACAAGTGAACGACAATGTTCATTACTCCATGAAAATTCATCAAACGACCCAAGCCCAGTCACCATCAAAAATTTAGTTTGGCCACGGAAAAAGGTGCTCAATCCCTAAATCTTCCCCGAAACCATGCCTGTGTAAATATTAAATGTATCGGTTCCATAAGCGCCGATAAACCCAAAGAATCTGTGCGACTACATATATTATCATGAGATAATCTCTCTTTCACCGTGAGAGATTTTATTAAGAAAAATTTAATTTTAGATTTTCCCCTGACCACTGCGAAGTTAACAAAATACGAAAAGTTTCAGTCATTACTTACAGAGGATGAAAACTTAAACCATTTGAGTCCGGTAGATAAAATTTCAAGAAGCAACTCTTGAAATTGATCAAAATTCCATTTCAATTTTTGGCTCACGTAAACCTACACGACATTTTTCAAAAGTTCTCAAAATTATAGGAGATTGGGATGGAGCGTCGATTTAGCAAGTCTGTGGAACTAAAAGCGGGATACGCAAAGTTTATACGAGAATATTTAGCACTGGGTAATATGTCTCTTACGTCTCTTACAAAGAAAAAGAAAAATAAATTCAAAAACATATCTGCCACACCATCAACGACGAAGATACGCATCATTTTGTGAGAGTTTTCCAATAGGTTTTTTGTGGAGCTCACGTTGGGTTTGCATGAAGACCGCACGAACGAGTCCATCATAGACGGGGTGATGATCAATTACACGTTCTTAATTCCCCGGGGGCCCAGTTTCTGGCCTTTAGAACGTATAATTGATATTCACCCCGTCGTTGTTGTACTCGTTCGTGTGGTCTCCATAATACCCAACGGGAGCTCTACAAAAAACCTATTGGAAAACTCTGTCCTGTTTTCAAATATTTGTATAACGGCGTCATTGAATTATGATATTTTTTGTTATTTCTTAGATTTACTGCCCGTACGATTTACTGCGCATGTTGATACTATATTTTGAGCCCCCAGCACCAGCACACTTATCGACGAAAACAATCGTATATGAAGAACATGTTTTCCTGAGCCATTACGGCCAATGGTTTTTCTGGAAATTTGTGATGTTCCTCAATTTCCAGTGAAATTTTCGAGTTTGACAATTTCCAGACCGTATTTTTAATAACCTGGTGAAGTTTTTTTGCATTTTTTGGATCGGGGGCCTCCCATAATATGTCGAGAAAAGTGTATTTGTACTGAGTATTTTCTCATTATTTTTATCAGGATTTCAAAAACTTTGTAACGATTGTCACGTTATGATTTTTTTTCTCTGCCTTCTTTACGTGCGCCATCGCATAGTGGAATACCACCTTTTTTGTTTAGCTATTCGGTAACAGATGGCAGAGATGCTCGTAAGACTGTTACGAATAGTAGACTAGACTTATCGATAGACTTGTCGATACATTTTTTTTTGGCAGATACAAGTTGAGAAGAAAAGAGTTTTTTTCAATGGGGGATAAAAACACTGACCACCAAGAAGATCGGACGAAAAAGAAATAACTTAAACTATAATTTGTGTTTTAAAAATAAAAAAAAATTAATATATTAAAGTGATTGTGACGGCTAGCCGAGGTAATAAATAAAGTACACGAATGCTTGGCTAGGGCGTTGTTAAGCAACAATAAAAACGAGTGTGTTGGTTTTGTGAAAATCCCCGACACAAACCATACAGAACCGCATCAACGAAACAAATACGTAACGAGCGGTCAAAAATTTAATTTTTTTTTGTCACATTAAAATGTTGTGTCGTGTGACATACGATTGGCGCGTTTCGAGACAAAGTATTATTGTGCTTCAATACCAATGAAACTCGCCACCCTACAAATTTGGTAGTAGCGAGCGGAACAACGGTGGATCATCGATTGGCGGACCTCAACCCGCTGGACACCACCTTCGAACGAGTTCAACCGCGGAATCTAAAGTAGGATATAACATAAAATCCATCTGCAGCAGACGGAAACTGAACTATGGCGTACGTGAGGACTAAGGAAAGATCCGTGGATCAGAATATTAGCAGGTCAGGCGGCATTTTTACCGTAACTAATTGGTATCCATTTTGTTGCTCTTGTTTTAGGATAGATATGTGTCAAGGTCATTACATTTGTTTTTGTGTTATAGCTCGGCTTAGGAAGTACAATTGTACCAACCAATATAGTTTTTTCCTAATACATAGAGACAACTGCGGTTGTGGTCTTGCTTATTCTTTATTTTCAGGTCGGAGTGTACCATCGAGCTCGCGGGTATTCACCGTCGTAGTTGGAATCGTGTGTCGAAGTACATGCAACTTGTGTGATGTGTTTGCGTGGATAAAAGAAAAACTTGTTGGTTTGGTATAATTTTGTTTTACTGATTTTAACTGGCTATTCGAGTTTGAAAATTGGTACCGTGAGTAACATGGTTTAATTCTAAACAATTCGGGAGACGAGGATGATGAGTACGTGTGTGTGTTATGTTGCAATGAGGTAAGTAGTTTTCTCCGATAGCAGTAGAAAGACCCAGGAAGAACACCACCACAACCCCACGCCAGACTGCGCGATATCCGAGCAAACGCTGCTGGTGGTGACTCCTGGGCATCTGTTAACGCGCGATTCCAAAGCGGGGTCGTTCGTTACAGTGGCGCCCAAACGTATACGGTACATCAAAACGTGATAATAGTTGTATTTTTTTCTTTTTATAGTAGGGGCCAACCGGGTCAGAACCGGTATATTTTTTACGTAATATATGTTGTTTTCAGTTATTATTAAATTTTAGCACATGTGTTTGTAGATTCTTACATCAAGGTCAGATGATATTTTGAGTTAAGAATCGAGTTAAAAGCACGCGTCAAATTTAATTTTTTTTTGCACAGTTATAATTTTTTCTTTTGTCTAATTGCAGTTAAGTGGTTCATCATGCCCAGTTGGAATACATTATCGGCAATCTTTTATTTGAATGTGCATTATAACAACGTGGACATGCTGAATTACCACAATTTTTTTCAATCCGTTATCGTTATTCACATTCTCGTTGCAGTTAATATCCTTTTTAGTTCGAATTTTTCGGTGGACAGTTAGAGTGTGAATACCGCGCAACAATTTTTTTTTGAAAGTGCATCGTTATCTATCTAGAGTAACTCACGTACGACAGGTATTTTTAGAGTACGATGTCTAGTTTCTAATCTGAGGTTAATTTCGGAAGTTCGAGTATATATCTCAGGTACAAAACAACAAACAACAAAAATTTATTCGTCTTCGTAGGGAGCAACTTAATTATCGTGAAGATCTAGTTTAGAGAATCTCGCTTATTCCACTATGAACCCGAGTCTACTGGAACCAGAAAAGTTCCATATAGAGTGCGAAATTCGACACATTCCCATTACAAACCTTTCGATTAGTTTGCTAAAAGCAAAATTGCCGTCAACATGCATTTCCTATTCTCATACCATCTCGACCAGATTTGAAAGCTATTAATAATTCAGAGTACTATCTCAATTTGTGTTATCTTAAAGTACACAGAATTTACACTCCATTGAATTCGTCTAGGTGTCTCACAGAACAACAAATGGAAAATGCGAAATCAAGAATCATCCATTATCGCGAGCGCCTACAAACCAACCCACCAGTAAATATGTTACAACAGTTAGTTTCTCAGATTTCTTAGTTTTACACAATAATCACGCAACAGAGAGTACTACCCGTACTGCGACCATCGACCTTTCTGAATTGGATCCTTTGAAGGCAGCGTCAGGGATTGGTCAAGCGCGGCCCGAGCAGATACATCATTCCGATTTGGATATTAGTTCCAGAAAGCAGGAATCTATCAAGCTCAAATTAGATGACCCGTTTATGACGAACATTTATAACCCTTTTGAAGATCCTCCAAGTACATCCAGCACGTAAAAGTTCCAGTTACAAAAGTTGACAATGACAGAAATGATTTTTTATGGGAAGAACCGAATGCACCATTACAAACTCTTACACGTTATAGGCACGGAACTTCAATAGAAGAAGCCAAGTCTAGTTGGATGCGTCCACATCACCAATCTGCAAGTGGAACCCCAGCTCAAAACACAAATAATGTTCGGTTCCAGACGTTAGCAAATCACGACACGTCTCATTTAAATTTACAACCGGGTCAGAATTATAATATCCAAGGCAACAACTATACGGTCCCCGAAATACGCGATAGCTACTTCAGGCTAAGAGTACAGACGTCGGACCCGCAACCGGTTTACGTGGAATATTAAGTTTGGTGGTACTATTCATGACCTCCCTGTTGACAGATTTCTGTGTAGACTGTAATTTTTGCCACAGGCCTCTAATCTTACTCTCAAGAACCTAATTGATCATCTTGGCAATATTTTACCCAGCGCCGCCTCTGAGTGATACTGGATATAATTAGAACGTCACCCATGTCAATCTTTGACTTGGAACCAGATTAAGCATGGATCTTATCGAACGATTCAATCTAATGCATTCAGATCGAGATATTAAAAGAGCGATGGACATGAGGAAACAAAAACCTAAAGAAAGATTTGTATAGTTCCAGGACGCTATCGTTAATCTAGTCAATAGAACTATACGCACCGTTCGTCAACTGGCCGTGGAATGTAATAATCTAGAAGACATTTGAACAAGAGTTGGAACATATACTACGCCATTCGTTAGCACTCGGCCACCTTCTAAATTTGTTAATGTACATGAAATGGTTGCTCCAAGTATTCAAACTTCTTTGATGTATGATAGTCGCTTTAGAAATCCGTCAGAGGATAATATTGAGGAACCTATGGTACCCGACGTAAATGCTTTTAATTTCTCAAATTCATGATCTTCTCAACAGAAGATTCCTGGTAAGCACGTAAAGTTTGCATTACCACCATTGACATGTTGGAATTGCAAGCGTGAGGGGAATACATATCGATATTGTAGAAGCCAGGAAAGAAATTTGTTCCGTACCGTATGTGGTTATAAAGACGTCCTATTTGCTCAATGCCCTCATTGTAATCAGGAAGACGCTCAAGGGAAGAATTAACATAATCGGGATGCAATTCTTCCGCACCGTCCACTCCCGAACCGTACTCACAACTCAACAACTGATTCCGCGTCGAATACAGATCCGGAACTATACCAGATTCTGCGGAGGAAATCCTAATGGAAAAAGGTGGTGTCGCAAGTTCTCACCAACCCACTTCTATATCAAGACTCACAAGTCATCCCAATCATAAATTCCACCGTTTATATATATTCTATAAATCACGGAGAAATCTTCGTCGTGCTATCTGCGACTCCGTTATTTCCAACTATTCTAATTCAGATGATCGGCCATATCTTGATATTTCAAAGATAACCAAAACTTTCGAGGTTTTCTTGACTGTTATGTTAATAATCAGAATCTTAAGCTTCACAGTTTTCCGTCATTTATCACCACGGCTAATGGCTCAAAAGAACGCTCACTCGGTTATGTAATTTTAAATGTCACATTCAATAACGCGACCAAACGTATGAAATTCTTTCTCGCACCGAATTTATCTCAAACATTTTACCTAGGGGTGAATTTTTTCAAACTATTTAATCTAACCATCCAAGTCTTGGAGTTAAAACCGCACCAGTTGTTAGTAGATTCGACCGTCCTCGAACGTCCAAGTAAACGATCCTGTTGGATTACATGCATCCCATAATTTGAGTTTGTCACAACAGCGGAGATTAAACAGTATAATCGAACAGTTTCCCTCTTCGGTTAAACTCGGCTTAGGGCGTACTAATTTGTTATGTCATAGTATCGACACAAAAGATACGAAGGCTGTTAAGCAGCGACATTACGCCATCTCACCGGCGATTCAAAAACGTCTGTATACCGAACTTTTTCTTCCAGATCCAAATTAATTTTTAGACATACACCCGAATAATCTGTTGGTCAAATATTTTATGTCAATAAAAGTTGAAATCATCTTTGTTGAAAATGCTAGCGCATGTAGCAACAACAATAATAACCTATATACAAAAAATGTACCACAATCCAAATAATGCGAGGCTGTATCACTTTCATTGTTAGTATAGCGCACATTCTTGTAACGAGTTTTGTTTTTACCTCAAATATTTAGAAGTTACATGTTTTGTGTTCAAACGTTTACGCGCGATATACATACACAGTATCTAACCACTTCATCAATGTCAAATCAAATTTATTCAAAAATTGAGTGAGTTCGTATGGTAAAAGTTTATATTTTATTTCTCGTATATAGCCACATTGGTGAGTGATAGATGGGTGATTTATTGTTGGGTATGAGAATGGTAAGCTATTTATGGTATATCGCGTTCAAACATAAATAAGAGTTTAAACAACTTCAACCTTGGTGATTTCGTTTAAAACTTTTAAATTTTATTTTTTACATTATGTAAGTTGGTTTTTGTTTTGTTGCATTGTACATATCATATCGATTAAAAATTTTACATTTTTTCTGACATTGGCACACTTATGTTGATATGTTGCGGCGCGTTCCTATTATACAATAAAAAGTGGGAGTTGTCAAATATTTGAATTCAATCGATTTGTTAAAATTGAACGTTGTTGATTTTATGAATTTGAAATTTAAATTAAATGCTATATGGTTTCATTTACAATCATGTGTTGTAAATATAGATATTGTTGTTTGCATGTGACAGATGAAAGGACGCGGCAACCCAAAGTATTTTGGCAGTCAACCGATGGGACTTCCTAGTTGCTCTTTTATATTGCCATATATAAATACTGGGTGACGGTCGCTTTATCGTAAACTATTTATAGAACAGACACCATTTATCGTGTGTAAAATTTAATGTACGCCAAATTATCGCAGTTTGTAAATAAAGAAATTAATTGGGATGTGATTGGATATGTTGGATGGAAATAGGATTTTTAAACGATTTTTGAATGAAGGTATTGAATATGGTCACTTGGTACGGCACTCGACGGTTTCTTAACCTTTCGTATGATGAAATCTCACGGGCTGTGAGTGTCCAAGACTATAAACCAAATTTTATGACTGATCGTATAAGCGCCTTATAATACTCTAAACCGAGTTGAAATCCTCGATGTCTTGAAGAACTGCATTTGCTCAGTTACCAGTGATACGTAATATTTGCCATCGTAATGTTTGTCTATATTTGGTGTTTGCTTTCTTGAGCTGAAGGTCAAATATATTGTGCTGATAATTCTAAGGAAAGGAGAACTATTTTATGGAAAATTGTATTTCGGCCAATTATACATATATTCTCAAAGTATGCTAATAGCTGACTCTATTTATAATAAAGGGTGACGCATAAGTAACGTTATGATTTAGTTATTGAACACCTTTTTTGTTTCTGACTTTATTTAACGGTGGCATTTATTACAATATAGATTATAATTTAAACATATGTTTTGAAGTTTACATCTTTCAAATGGTGCCCGTTGATTGTTTCGGCCTGACGTACTCTTTTCAGAGCATTTTCCATAATTTTCTAAGAATTTCAGGCCCCAGCGCCGTCACTTTGGCCATACGCTGTTGGATGGTTCTTGACTTATTGACTTATACCTTACCCTTTAGGTAGCCCCAAAGAAAAAATCGGGAGTCGTTAACGCGATATTATTCGATAGCCAAAAATTTCGCGCAGAAGAGCCATAGGTGGACGAGCAGTGTGAGCTGTGGCTCCATTTTGTTGGAATCACAATTCTGGATTGTGTTTTAACTTATAGTCTTAAACAGTTTTCAATCATTGTCCGGTATTGACTGCCATTTACATTACCCGCAACTTGTTCGTTTTAGATAAAATATGATCCAGTGACCCTTTCTGAAGTTATTCCACACCACACTGTACGTCTAAGTGGATGCATTTGATCTTCAACAATTATTCTTGGATTTTAGGTGCTCCATATTCTTCAGTTTAGTTTATTCACGTGACCATTGAGGTGAAAATGGGCCTTTTCGCTCATTATGAGTTTGTGAATAAACTCGTTGTTTTGAATAGTAAATGAGTTGATATTGATTGCGTATTTGTGCATATCTTATATGGGAAAAGGTGTAAATTATGTAAAATTCTTTGCAAAGGCCGCCTAAACATCACCAACTGCTAATAAAGTTGCCTGGTGAAGGTTTCGCGGTTTTCTACAATACTTGTTTGCACCCGAGCAATGTTCAAAATATTTTGAACTGTACGAGGTATTACAGCACGCGGAAGATCCCAGACAGCCCCTTGTTGCAATCGATAAATTGTTGGAACGCTAGGTGCATTTCGAACATGAAAGAAATTTCGATAAGATCTTTGTGTCTGAATGTGTTAAACGAAATAACGTTCGTTCATAAGTGGGTGGTGGCACATGTCTGTAGAGAAGTATTGAACAATAATTTCGCCATTTTTGGGGACGGTTTTATTATCCATCGGTGGCGCTCCAGAGTCATTGCGAATTACTCTGCTACATAGATGGTAGCTTAAGGCTATTTTATATTTTATGATACAACTATATCGATTTCAACATAATCGGCTGGGAACTTTTCTCGCGGTAGACTGCATTCTTGGTGAAATTATTTTATATTTAGATATAGATTTCGCTAGATTCGTCATCCTACCAGTTATTTTTGCTTATAGTGGTTTCCACCCAAAACTTACACGGAGCATCTGTTAATGCAGTTTGCTTATCTTCCACTGATCTTCTGCACACCCAATAAATGGCTGAATTGTATTATCGAAATATTTGCAGTTAACATGCTTATTAAGCGGTACGGTAAACTCATAAACGGTTGGAATGTTAGATGATGATAAAACGTTTATTGTATGTTGTATACAGATGGAAGGAAAATGTCTTTCCTTTAAAACTTTGACTCGCTGTTTTGTACTGATTTCTATAATTCTTGTAAAATGCCAGGCATTTATGAATGCGCTTCTATAGGGAATAACTACTTGCAACCAACGAATTGTAGAAGCCAACTAGCTCAATGGTTCACGTCTCTTTTTTGATTAAAAACAGAACTTACAGAGCTCGAACTAATGGGGCCGCCATATAAAGGGTGGTTAAATTTTAAGGGCCGACGTTGAATGTGAACCACACCTAAACGTCAAGTTTTTTTCTGCATTTAATTTGACATTTCTCAATTTCAGACTAATTCAATTTGAACCATGGAAAGATACACAATCGAGCAACGCGTTAAAGTTATTCAGGCATATTATGAAAATGGGCGTTCAAATCAAAATGCATATCGTGCACTTCGTGATTTTTTTCGGTCAATTTAATCGTCCAAATGTGCGTACAATCGGAAAAATCGTGCAAAAATTTGAGCAAACCGTGTCTGTAGGAGATTTTAAAACACCAGTGCATGCTCGTACAGCTCGTACAGCAGCAAAATATTGCTGCTGTTCGCGATAGTGTGGCTGAAGAGCCGTCCACCTCAACTCGTCGTCGTGCCCAACAATTGCACCTCTCATGCTCGTCGTTGATGAACATTATGCATAAAGACTTGCATTTACACGCTTATAAGGTGCAATTGACTCAAGAACTAAAGCCTCTTGACCAGACCATTCCAAACGTCGTCAATGGTCAGAATGGTGGCAAGAAATGGCAACAGTGGATGATCAATTTTCGAAGAAAATCATCTTCAGTGATGAGGCACATTTTCACCTCAGTGGATTCGTCAATAAGCAGAATTGCCGCATTTGGGCGAATCATAATCCAAGAGTGATTGTCGAAAAACCAATGCATCCACAAAGAGTGACTGTTTGGTGCGGTTTATGGGCTGGCGGCATCATCGGGCCGTATTTTTTCCAAAATGAGGCCGGTCAGGCAGTTACAGTGAATGGTGTTCGCTATCGTGAGATGATAACGAACTTTTATTACCTCAATTATGCCTAAGCGTCATCGAAAATTTGGACCATTGGGTGGAGGTGTGCCGCCGAGGTCGCGGCGGCCATTTGACCGATATTTTGTTGCATACATAATTGAACCATACCATATTATCATAATAAAAAGAATGGACAATAATTTCAATAATTTCCTAAATAATTTGTGTTTTATTAAAAATCAACATCGGCCCTTAAAATTTAACCACCCTTTACCATTCACTAATATTTTAACGTCGTATTGTGCAATCGTGCTCAAGACGATTACATGATGTTGTTTGTAGAAAGCATGTTTGGTTTAATCGAGTTTATCTTCTCTTGGGGTTTGGATACTGAAAGACGAAACGTTAAAGTGGAGGCCATGAAACTTAAATACTTAAATACGATGGTCATTACGTGAGGAGTTAGTCACGAATTGATGATATCGATTATTTATGAGCAACTCGACTCCAAATTCGGGCTTGTTGATGTTATTACTTCCACAGAGTGTGTTCCATGTCGGTTACAATCGACGATGCTTTTGCCTATTATCGTTATTTCCGATGTATTTAATGCTAAAATATCATGTTTGTATTGAGATACTCATTGAAAAAGTTAATTTCCGCCCGATTTAAGTTGCGTCGAGAGAGTAGTAGTAGGTTTCGATTGTTTCATTTTAAAATATTCATTTTGAATTCACTTTTTGAGTTTTCCTACTTTATTAGAAAGAAGAATGTTTGAGTTATTGGCGCCACATAATCAGCTTCAGTTCTTTAGGTTAGGGATAGCGGAAGCAGGCTTCTATTTTCTAGCAACCGGTTTGCTCAGTAAATGTGTTTCATGTGTAACTGGATGCCTTAACATATAAAGGGTGATTTTTTTGTGGTTAGGATTTTCATGCATTAGTATTTGACAGATCACGCGGGATTTCAGACAAGGTGTCAAAGAGAAAGATGCTCAGTATGCTTTGACATTTCATAATGAATAGACTTACTAACGAGCAACGCTTGCAAATAATTGAATTATATTACAAAAATCAGTGTTCGGTTCGAAAAGTGTTTCGCGATTTACGTCCGATTTATGGTCTACATAATCGACCAAGTGAGCAAACAATTAATGCGATTGTGACCAAGTTTCGCACTCAGTTTACTTTATTGGACATTAAACCAACCACACGAATGCGTACAGTGCGTACAGAAGAGAATATTGCGTCTGTTTCTGAGAGTGTTGCTGAAGACCGTGAAATGTCGATTCGTCGCCGTTCGCAGCAATTGGGTTTGTGTTATTCGACGACATGGAAGATTTTACGCAAAGATCTTGGTGTAAAACCGTATAAAATACAGCTCCTGCAAGAACTGAAGCCGAACGATCTGCCACAACGTCAAATTTTCAGTGAATGGGCCCTAGAAAAGTTGGCAGAAAATCCGCTTTTTTATCGACAAATTTTGTTCAGCGATGAGGCTCATTTCTGGTTGAATGGCTACGTAAATAAGCAAAATTGCCGCATTTGGAGTGAAGAGCAACCAGAAGCCGTTCAAGAACTGCCCATGCATCCCGAAAAATGCACTGTTTGGTGTGGTTTGTACGCTGGTGGAATCATTGGACCGTATTTTTTCAAAGATGCTGTTGGACGCAACGTTACGGTGAATGGCGATCGCTATCGTTCGATGCTAACAAACTTTTTGTTGTTAAAAATGGAAGAACTGAACTTAGTTGACATGTGGTTTCAACAAGATGGCGCTACATGCCACACAGCTCGCGATTCTATGGCCATTTTGAGGGAAAACTTCGGAGAACAATTCATCTCAAGAAATGGCCCGGTAAGTTGGGCACCAAGATCATGCGATTTGACGCCTTTAGACTATTTTTTGTGGGGCTACGTCAAGTCTTAAGTCTACAGAAATAAGCCAGAAACTATTCCAGTTTTGGAAGACAACATTTCCGAAGAAATTCGGGCTATTCCGGCCGAAATGCTCGAAAAAGTTGCCCAAAATTGGACTTTCCGAATGGACCACCTAAGACGCAGCCGCGGTCAACATTTAAATGAAATTATCTTCAAAAAGTAAATGTCATGGACCAATCTAACGTTTCAAATAAAGAACCGATGAGATTTTGCAAATTTTATGCGTTTTTTTTTAAAAAAAAGTTCTCAAGCTCTTAAAAAATCACCCGTTATATCATCAGTACTTGACCCACACATGTAATAAGTAAGTTGAGCCAGGCCAACTACTTTCTCTCGCAAAGGCCTAGGATAAATTTAAGGTATTCATAACTGCAACGACCTCTGAAAATGTACACGGGAGCATGTAATGTGCTCAACCTTCTAAGAAATAGAGTTCTCATAACTTTTCACAACTAGCGGAAAATTACACTTTTGACATACTTGAATTACAAGAGCTCGCAGTTAATCCATAAAATAACCAATGGTTATACTATCCATGACAGATTTCCCATCCATCGACGAGAACAGCTGAGCTTCCTAATCCACGGCCGACTTCCTTCCCAGGTGGCATTTTTATGGAACTTCTCTCAAAAATCATTTTTGAATCCCATTTACATTCAACATATCTAATCCTATCCTCCAACATATCTAAGAAGTAACCGAATTCACTCTCAGGTGGCCATACTCCAGAACAACTACAAAAAATCGATTTATAACCCCCAAAATTTTTTCTAGGAATCATTTAAGTATCGCATTTTCTGTTGTTCCGCCCCATTTAGCCATATTCCAGAAATTATTCCAAAAATCATTTTAGACTCCTATTTCCATCAAACAAACCAATCCGGAGCCCAACCTTTTATTAATATTAACTTACGAATGCTTCGTAAGAAGTAGTTATGTGGAGCCGATGTATGTTATGCAAAATATATTATGTATGGTGTAAACTCCTTACCGCTTGTGCGAAATGCCATTTGAATTTTCGTTAGTGAGAGTAGTGGATAAAATTGATGATGGGCGAGTATAACCTCGCATTGTTGTATACCTGTTTTGTATTATGCCCAAGTTGTTTGGTAATGGTCACCTGTTGTTGTCAGATGACTGATGAGTTGGGCTGCTTCTTTCTGTATGAGATTTTAAATATGTCGTGTTCAGGGCGCATTGGATATCTTGTTGTTTTGATAAATCATTTTAGTGAGTATATGGTGTCATTGTTGGTTGTCATTCATATTTACCGTAAAATGACTGGTAGTCTTCTACCTCTCCTTCTTGCCAGTTTAATTTGTACTGCTTCTGACGTAATTGTTTTATCGCCATTTGATTATTGCAATTTGATCATTGTGGCCTTTTGCTTTTTCTTCTAGGTGACCAACATAATCTTTTTGGAAATAGAAAGACGTTTGCTCATCTTTTTCTACTTCTAATAAGATCGCAGTGCGTTGGTTGGTTATTTCCTGCGTATCCTTTTCTAATTGTTCTTGTTTTAAATGGAAATATTCTTTGGATATGTTGTTGGTTTCCATGAAGAATCCATTGTCGCAATTTCTTGATAACGTTAACGCATACGTCCTCATGCCATTTCAATATCTTTTGGTAGTTTTCTGTTATTGTTGGTTGAAACGATTCTGGTTGTTGATACGCAGTTGTTATTTCATTATGAACCTTTTCCTTCTTCTCAACTGAAATAAGTTGAAGCGGCTATATAGATTCAGGCTGCGAGGTTTAAGTGGTTGCCTCGGCATTTAGTCGTTGACGCATCTCTGTTATTAGTTTGTTGTATGAGTCCGCAATTTTCATCCGGTTTTCGAGATATGCGTGGTTCTGTCTCAAGACGGAGGGGTAGGCAGGATAGTGTAATCATTGTCGACGTATATCACGTACCTTAAGCTAGAACATTACAAGAAAGTATGAATAATTATAGGCTAATAATAGGATATAATTAACAATTTTTGGACTCCACTCGTTCTTGACAAAACTTCAGCTCATTTAATCTAAAGCTAGCAGAACCCAAATCGAAAATCGGACCAAAACCGAAATTACAAAACATAACAAGATTAATTAACATACAAATAGATAGATCAAATGACCTGAAGTTTGGTCAAGAAAGTGTATTTATGTAGCACAGTGTGTAGTGTTTGTTACTAATCTGCCTCGAATGCTGATCTTAACGTTATTTTTTTAAAATTTTTATTAACCACAATATTTGTGTTAGTGAATATTGAATAATGAAATGGTAAATGATTTATAATTTCTTCCGGTTTTTTAATGATAATTTGAACTATTTAAAATAAGGTTAATAAATTAAAAGTTACGTTAATTTCCGCTTTATACAGGTATCATTTTGATATGCACCAACACATATCAACGTTTAGCATGGACTTTGTAAAAACTTCACACTGCTGTATAAACTTGTGAAGTTTACGCTCATTTGTTTACTAGTAAGGCTGCTTAGGTGTTCCATGAATTTGAAGAAAATTTTAAATATTATTTCACTATCCTGCAGATGTTCACGAGGCTCACCTACATGTTCAGGTAGATCAGCCAAAATCCTATGAGTTTGGTGAACGGGTGAACGGGATCTAGATATGATGATTTTTAACTGTTCCAAAGACATTTTTACATTTCCAGTTATAAACCCATGTCCCAGAAATGTTCACGGGATCTCTTTCATATATTCGAATAGGGCAGAAACTTGTCTATGAATATTGTAAAAACAGGATACGAATGATTATTATGGCATAGTTATGTATGGCACAGTAAATATCATCATAACCGATCCCTGTCCGGAACTATCAAAAGTCGAATCTTTCAACTATCTAAAAGAATAAACGTGGCCCAGTAAACATCTCTAGGATTTCTGTAATTTGATTATTTTCACAATAAATCGGGTTCGTAGCTTACTTGGGAATGTCAATTAGGTAAAATATGAAAGAGATCCGGTGAACATTTCTGGGATAAGGGATGTAACTGTAAATGTAAAAAGGTCTCTCGACAAGTTAAAAATCATCATAATTAAATCTTGATCACCACGCACTTGAGGGTTCGATTTAGCTATTCGGTCATATAGGTGGGACCTCGAAACATTGTCTAAAATAGCC
Source organism: Nephrotoma guestfalica (assembly GCA_963691935.1). NCBI lineage: Eukaryota > Metazoa > Arthropoda > Insecta > Diptera > Tipulidae > Nephrotoma > Nephrotoma guestfalica. The sequence goes on along the minus strand of OY829914.1, from coordinate 213,423,031 downwards.
TTCTTTAGAATTAGAAAAACTTTAGTAAATTATATCACGATTTTCTCGTGTTTATCTCAAATTGCTAGAAAATTATTTGACCTTTACAGTGAGACTTTTTGGGACACAGGGACTACTCTAATATAAATCTTAAAGATTATCTAAAAATGTTTCAATTTCACCACAAAACAAATCTAATTGGATTAGTTTTAAATTTAACAGTGTAAATTTTGGTATGTATTTCACATTCATCATAAAACTAATATAACATACAGTCTACTTTCATGGCATATTTTGATACTGACACTGGTTCTTACTGTACTTCTCGACTTCTGGCACTCGAAATCCTTCTTTCAGAGAGTATACGAACACACAAATGCCCAAATACTAAATATAACCAGTTGATTGTTGTGTAGATTTCAGAGCGCCAAACCATCTTCCATTTCATCGTACTGACTGACATTGAGTATGTAACGCACATATGGTATATTATAATTATGTCAGTGCCAGCCTCTCTAAACTAGTGTGACACGAAGAACGTTGTTACAAATGGAGAACTCCACGAACTGCAACTTTCTTCTATCACACTGCAACTTTCTTCTATCACGATAACATACGAACTAATTCTTTATAGATCTCGGCTTGAACCGCGGGCGATACTGCGTATTGCCTTTGTTAGATAGGCTTCACGGACCCAACATCTATTTTATGGGACACTAAATGGGTACGACCGAGACCCAAAACGGCCGACGATGGAAATTTACGGATAACGTCATTTAAAATCGTTTGTTGTTGTTCGGACAATACGTGTTTATTATCATCAACAATCGAATCGCTAGTCAATTCAGATACATTATTCACATAGGATATCATAAATTTTTCATTAGAGATGATTGAGATCGGTTTGGAAGCGCACGACGAGGAAGAAAGTGCCATCGTGAGGTTATATGCTTGAAAAAAAATCAATTCCTAGGTACAACTCCTGCGATAAATTAGGCGCAAGATGAAACGTATGAAGGTTAGTTTTGCCAGCAAAATTAATGGGTAATTTAATATAACCGAGAATTGGTTCCTTTTGGCCATTGGCCGTTTTAATGGTAGATAGAAATGAATGGAATTTAACAGCTGGGTGGTTGATAAAGATTTCACAGCCCTTACTTAATAGCGATATTAATAGCGAACCAACACATGTTTTGTTTAGTATTTCTAGTTGAACGTAGGGTCGACCGTCTCCGGGGTTTGACACTAGTGACTCTGCAATGTATTTCTTACAAGAACGACGGTTTCTCCATTATAGTTTACTACGGTTCAACTGGGAAATGTGCGATGACGGTGGAAAAGTGCTTGGAGGAGTAGCTATGCTTAAGACATGCGCCTGACTAATTCGGGGTCGGTGTTCGATGCCGAATCCACGAGATTGTTCTGCTGGGGGTGGGCAACACTCGTATTTCGCGCCCCCGCTCTCCAATTTCCCGACGAAGGATTACATCTAAAACACTGTTCTCGACGATATCCTTTAGAACCACAACCAGCGCAAATAATTGGGTAATCCGGGCGACGATTTTCAAGCGACTGTCGATAGTTAAACTGAACGTTACGAATTAGACCCGAAGGTTGGGGAAGATTTTGACGGGATTTGATGTCTGAATACCGCAAATGCCCTGTGTTAGACAATGTAGACCAATTTGGACATTTTAGTTCAGCTTCTTCGGGGATGGTGCTAAGTACATGTGGTAGCGTGGGGGAAAAAATGAGATTTTGACATTGGGTTCCATTCGTCCTCGGTGGTGTCCAGAGCGTTAATTGATTTCGTCAAATGGCACATAAGTTCAGGCAGGAAATCCGTTCGTGTCCATGTATCTTCGTAAGCCACGCATCTCCTAAATAATTCGTCGACACTTGAGATGTCAGAATCTGTTAATTTGTCCTGTAATCCTGCTCTCATATTTCGTTTAATAATGCGAATTATTTCTTGTTCGGTGAGAGGTGTTTCTAATTGTAGAGTCATTGGAATCAAATCATGGTAATAATCATGGAAACTTTCACGATATTTTTGTTTTCGAGTTTCTATCTGTGACCGTATATCGTCGTCTGTACGTGGTCCTTGGAAACATTTTTTTAATTCAACTTTTAATGTATCCAAACTAATGTTTGGGTTACGTTCAAGAAACGTCCAATACCAATTATTAGCGTTTCATTTAAGGATATAATGTAGATCGGTAACCAATCTTTGAGAAGAAATATATTCAGATTTTGCCATATGTTCAACGCGTGTTAAAAATCTTTTAAAATGTATTCCCTTTCGATGGCCATTATAAGTAATGTCCCATTTTGACAACGATGTGTGAGAATTTGTGTAATCTTGAAAAGGCGGATCAGAAAATCCAACAACAGGCGACTTGTATTCAGATCTAGGTGCTCGTTTTGTATTACCTTGCTGAGGGTTTCACTTTGGTCTAACAGTACTATTGTGCCGTGATTGTCCTGCCGAAGTAGTAGCCCCGTTGGCATGTTAATTTGAAATATAATCGTTTTATTCCAACTGGATCGAGTGGTTTGAACCTTCGATGGAAGAAATGTCGGACTCATCTAAATCTTCTATTATTATCTGATCCTCACCCGTGCCCAAATTTATTTGATGGAGTTCCTCAAGAGAACCATTTAGATCTATTTCTGCTTTGGATTGATTGGTAACCACAAAATTAATAAGCAGTGTAATCTTTTCGAGGGTTTCAGTTACTTGGTCGAGCACTGCTTTAGAATATTTTAAACGCAATAATCTTCCTTGTGCATGTAATAGTCGGGATTAACATTTAGTTAGTTTGTCTTTGTTAGATACTTTAATGGCTTCTTGCAAATCCGTGTATAAAAAGGTAATTTTAATCAATATTTTTTCAATTTCACACTTTGGGTTTTTCTGTGCTTGTTTGTGAGGGCGATTCGGAATTAACACTGGGTGGGTTGTTTCTAATTATATTACTTGTCTGAGCAAATCCAATTGTTCGGTAGGTTGGTAGCTTTTACATTCTGGACGAGGCACTCCAACATAAAATAAAATTAACTAAACAAAAAACATTTTAATCAAAGTCAAAGTTAAAAGTACCAATAAACTCTTAAACTAACATGAAAATACTAAACTGTATAATTATAATTGTAAGATTTTTTTGCTCGCGGTTCATGAGTGACTAGTCTAGTGTGTGTTGGTGAAATACCGCGATAAATAGTGAAAAGTGAACTTTCATTCGGGTACGGTTAATGTAATCCGATAGCCACGTTTTCAATAAATGGTTGCGAATAGTTTTCCAAAAATTTATATTGGATAAGAAGAACTAAAATAAACATTCGAATTGTATTATAATTTAGTGATAAGTGCTAGTTACAAATATTTATAAATATGATAAACTTTTGAGTCCAAATTATAAAAATTTTATAAAATTGCTAGTGAGTAACGCATTTTGGCCCTCCTACGCGAACAATTACACATTTGGTGTAAGGTCTTAGTTAATCGCAAGGTCTTTTGTTACCCGTTAAACTGTGTTGAATGAAACGTGCAATAATATACAGTTTTCCAATAAGAGTGATATGATTTCTTTTAAAAAAAAAACTCATTAATTGTTAAGGAAATTGAAATGTTTTTTATTTAGTGTAAAGTACACTCGATACAATTAAGTTCTGAATAAAACGTCATTCAAATGGCCTCCACGACTTCTTCTGCAGGAACGAATTCGATGAACCCAACTTTCGAGCACTTTTCCAATAAATCAAGTCGTATGTCATGAATAGCACGTTAAATATTGACTTGTAAACCTTGAAGAGAGTTTGGTTTATTGCTAGGACCAATGACTTCAAATAACCCTACAAAAAATAGTCTAATGGTGTTAAATCATAACTTCTTGGAGGCCATTCAATATCACAATTTCTTGAAATAATCGAATCTCCAAACTTTTCTCGCAATAATTCAATTGTTGCACTCGCTGTGTGGCACGTAGCCCCATCTTGTTGAAACCAAATGTTGTCAAGATCAACTTCTTCTAATTTCGGCCATAAAAAGTTGGTTGTCATCGATCTATACCGATCTCCATTGACAGTAACGGTGTTACCAGCTTCATTTCGAAAAAAATACGGACCGATGATTCCACCAGAACAAAAACTACTCCAAACTGTCAATTTAGGCGAATGTAATTGTTTTTCATGAATAATCTGTGGATTTTCTTCGCACCAGAATCGACAGCTTTGTTTATTTACTGCACCACTCCGATGGTGAGCCTCATCGGAGAAGATGATTTTCTTAAAAAAATCGTTATCGTTTTCAAGTTGTTCTAAGGCAAAATCAGCAAATTCACGACGTTTACGGTGGTCCAATGGTTTCAGTTCTTGAGTCAGAACAATTTTATACGGATGCAAACCCAAATCTTTTCTCAAAATCCGCCAGGTTATGGTTTGAGACAGTCCCAATTCTTGAGAACGTCTTGGAATCTTGTGGTCTTCAGCAACACTTGCCTGAACGGCAGCAATATTTGCATTACTTCGAGCGAATCTTTGTCTTATTGGCACTTCAACATTATGTAAAGAAAATGTCAAAATTTTCAACAATTGGACAAATAGCGAGCACACTTGGACCATTATTACGACTATAAAAAGGCAAAAGCGCACGAAAAGTTGCAATTGGATCACGATTATTTTGATAATAAAACTGAATAATTTGTAAACGTTGTTCTTGCGTATATCTCACCATGATGAAATTGTAAACATTACTAACTACAATGAAACAAAAAATGACAGATCATGACATATTACAAATGGTCGAAACGTCATCTAAAAATCATATCATTCCTATTGGAAAACCCTATGTAACCGCTCTTATGATATAAAAAAACACAAATTACTAAATTCACGTCATTGAAATATAGATCACAAACTGGTTATACGTACAAATAATAAGTAAAATTCAAAATAAATATAAAAGAAACCAAAACTGTCTAATTGTAATAAATAAAACATAATAAACGAAAATGAGTCAGTATCTACTACTAATCTAACTCCTTATAAATCTAAACTAAAAAACATCAATTTTTGGATATAACGTTGCTACTATAAAGGTGTTTTTTATATTTTGATATTTTAGACTTTAATTGTAATTTTCATAGTTTCATATTTTCTAATTATTCTAAATACTAATTATTGATGGTGGCGTATAGTATAAATATTATTCTTATCATGCACATATTTTAGTGGGCTAGATAGTTAAACTTATTATGAATTTTGGAAATAATTATTTGAAATCGCAATATATAAAGTTCATGCATTTTTTTAGTAGCTTTCGCTTCGTGTAATTTTTTTTAGTTTTCAGATGGAGTAATGAGTGCCAATTATAAGGATGAGGCGTAAGTAAACATGGTGGGTATGGTCTGACTATTCATGGATACAAACATCTAGTGGTCAAGCAATGTAGTATTCAACGTCGGCAAAGCCCACACCCCCTCCCTGAGTCATAGCCGGTTTAAAAGCGACCACTACGAAGCTCTAAATACTACATTAAAATTCAATTCCATAACGATTGGCATTTTATGAAATCAAGGTCACTCGAAACCCACTCATGTTCAGTCGTTACACAAGACAAAATATTTTTTTTAGGTACCACTCAAATATGATACACAATTTATGTAAATAACTGCTTATAATTCATTGTTCGAGCAATAAGAACTAAATAAACTTTACGTATAAGACGGATTGTTGATACATATCTACTACTGAAGATGATTAATAATTATATCTTCAAATCATATACGGTTATCTAATCAAGTTGGATATTTTATGTTTACAAAAGGATCTTGGGTTTTAACTACCGCATCCACCACATCAAAGTATTTTATTATATCTGTACATATGTAATGGATACATAAAGTCTCTGCTAAACAAATTGGGGACAACAAAAGAATGATTATCCAGCTCAAAACATGAATACAGACAACTTCTTATCTCAAAATAAATAATTCATTTTATTTTGCCATCTACTTGTGTACACATTTCTTTTGGCAAACGAAAGTGTATTATGTACTACACTTTGTGTAACGTGGCTGTGTACTGAAGATGAAAATGAAAAGTTTGTTTATAAATTATTTTTTTGTGCTATGCTTTAATGTATAACTTTCTTATTTTTCTATTAAGAATATAAACTATTTGACAAATCTATTTGTCATGAATCATGATTCTATCGTAGATACTCGTATATAATTTTTTTTGTTGTGCTCGTTGTATCTACTCCAGATATACAAACTACATATCGTAAATATAGTGATATGGTATCCTTCTTTATTGTGTCGGTTCGGTGTGTTGAATTCGTTCAGACGAGAATTAATTTTTTCTAATTTATCATTTTCGTGTACATGATATTTGATTTTTGTATGGCGTATTATGTCGTGCAGGTATGTCTTCTTATTTATTTATTAATCTTGATAGCAACAAGTGTCGTGCTATATAATAATATTCCTCGTTTTATGTGTTTGCCTTAGATTTTCACCTTAACTTTCACCTGCATGAATAATATAATAAACTTAGATATATATTTTTTCGGTTTCTTATTTATTTATTTATGTATAAGGATATCACTAATATTTCAGAATAGAAATGATACGAATATGTTAGAAGGACAGGTGTTTTAGGATTATATAAATAGAAGCATGTACGTAACTTAGTTTGGTGATAAATTGATAAAAGGGACACAAAATATTTTGTCCTTTTTATTGTTCTAGTGATAACACAAAAAAAAATTGAAAACAAAGGAATATGTGAACATAAATATGCTTTTGTTTTGTTTGTAGGCATACGAGGGGTAACTTATAATTTATTAGGTTATAACCTCAATTATTCCTTTGAAACGGTTTGACAATCAAATATACGAATAGGTACATACATACATAAGTAGATTTTGATTGTCATACCACAACAAACAAAAAATAAGCGATAAATAAATTAGAATTTCATTAATATTTTATTTTATTCGTGGAAGTTTTAGGTGTCGGGGTGTCACAATTTATTGTGTTCGGAGAAAACTAATTTGATAATGTGGTTGATACCCGGTATCGATATGTTTTGTTGAACAGGTTGAATTACTAACCGCTTATGTTATAATCAATAATGTTCAAAGCATAGCTTCTATTACAAATTATTATGATACTACGAATATATAGCAATTTGTTTTGTGTGCTATGTTCAATTGAACGTTTTTAATGATTTGTCCACGTCAAAATGTCAGTCAAGGTAAACATTTTCATTATGGTGAAGTTGACGAACGAGCAACGTTTGGAATTATTAAACATTACTATCATAATTCTTAGTCTGTGGTCTTAACTTTAAGAGCGCTTACTTCAATTTTCGGTCGTATTAATCGTCCACAAGACAGACTGTGCTTGCTTGTGTCTCGTACATTTATCAAAACTCTTTTCGTTTCTCATTTCTTGTTTTCGTGTAATTGCTTGACTTCTCGATATTTCTCGATAGTCGAATTTATCTAATGTGTATCGATCGTAATTAAGCGGCGCTGTGTATAAATATTTTTGCTACGAGGAGTGCTACGAAGTGAAAAAGATTTTTGAGCCGCTACATCACTCCCCCGTTAGATCGAAACCCGTAGTGTTCTAAATTAAATGTAACCTTTTTTCGGACACTAAGTATTCGACCGGTACGCGACAAATCGGCGAAACCAACTCAAAGTTGGACAACTCAGCGACGGACAACTCGGCGATGGACAACTCGGCGACGGACAACTCGGCGATGGACAAATCGGCGACGGTGAATTCGGCAACGGGAACTAATTTAAAAAAGTCGAAAATGAAGATAAAAATTGACTAATTGCGGAATTGATGATTTTTGTCGCCACAAAGTATAAATAAAATTTGGTGCAGGTACATGTTCGAGGTGTGCTGTGGAATAGATAAAATATTAGCATACAATAATTTTTTCTTTCATAATCTTACAGCGTAATTGCCTATTTTTGCAGGTTGATTATGACCAAGTATGTAAATTTCAGCGAATAAATTTTTATTCGATGAAAGAAATTTTTATTCGATGAGAAAGGATCATACAAAAAATAATCGTACTATTATTGCTTAAAAAAATATACAATTTAAATTAATAACAAAATATGGGAGTTTTATTTAAAATAAATCTTTTAGGGATATAGAATACCTATATTTAAGAACTACTTCTAAAGTACTTTTTTCAAACTGTTGAACTTTCTCCCACTGTCCTATCTTTTTCACGACAAAGGAAGTACTTTTCTTCATTACTTCTGCACTATTTCTGGAAGTAAGTCTCAGAAACTTATTCCTATGCCACAAAATCAGAAATAATAAATTATTTTAGCAAAGAATAAACAGAAAATCTTCGTGCCCAAAATAATTTTTCACAATCCGTTTTATTTATTTATTTTTACGTAGATTACAGTTTTTTCATTCAGAAAGAAACCAAAATACTTAATCGTACCTGCTCACATTATACAACAATCATCCAGTCTACTGCACCAACAGATTGTTGGTTTATCTCCATCGACGAATTTCCCAGCTTCCTTGATTATCAATTCGATGTCAGAATTATTGCTAAACGATTTTGATCGGTAGTAATGAACATTTTTTCTCGGTTAATGTTTCCCTTATCTTGAAAATATCGTTTGAAAAATACCCCAATTTGTGCGATACGACTATTGCTACTGGTGGAAATACGCAGTCAAATCTAATTTGAATATTCTAATATGAAGGATGGTGTAACGGAAGCTTGGACCCAAAGGGCTGAATCGTCCTCTCGTTAACATAATATCTCTATGGCGCTCACAATAGTGACGTACATCACATTTGCCAGCTAGGTGAGGTCGGTTGGGTGTAGTCCTTGCCACTTGCCACATAGGTCTTGAAGTACGGCTTAGATATCCATACTGATGATATTAGGCATTGGTGAAATATATTGGGAACGATATTAACACAAAACAGTCAGAAAATTGAACATTACCATAAAACAGTAAAATCCAGATTGATAAAGAAAGATTTAATAGATTCGTCTGCCATATCACAACCGGTTTCTTCTTTCTTGCGTGGTCAAGATGTCGTTAAAACCACTCGCCCTCTCCATTGAGATATCGATGCTCATACGATTTTGATATGCCCCTAAAATAAAAATGTATCAGTCCACGCAAAATTGATATCCACGAATTTTAAAATTTGTTTAAACACGGGTTACTGTTGATTGTAAACCGCAGGCTGAGAATTTAGAAAACTCTGTACCGAAATAAAGATAAATACCTTTTTCCGCGATAGTCCAAATATATATGGGTCCCAAAAATATATTTTTGTACTTAAGTAAATAGTATTACTCTATATAAAACTAACAACAAGAAATTCTGATTAATAATTTCACTGCACAATTTAATTTGTTTTTTTCTTCAATCACAATCACCGGATCAATTATATTGCAATACAATTTAACATTCGATTATTGTGAAGGGAAGTTAAAGAACAAACACAGATACAAACAACATCGCTACCTTGTCACAATTTATATAGACCAACTGTTTATTAGTTTTTTTGTACCAATAAACCAATTATACCAATTATATAAGTTCGACCATGGTTGCATGGTAGTAATTTCACAAATTGCAACGACATACGTAAATCAACTAATCAAAAATTAACGCTCACCTCATTGTATTCGCCTTGCCTGTTGGTTTAGCCTACGAAAATTCAACAAATGCTATGATTCAACCCGCCTAAACAACATCATGTTGTACTGTAGGAATTGCAGAAAATGTCGTTCTTCAAAAAAAAAAAAATGTAAACGTGATACAGTTAGCAGGCACAATGATGGAAAATCCGGCACACATAAGAGCAAAGATCATTGAAGATGGCTGCAGTGCGAGGTATTTTTCCAAATGGCAGTACTATGCGCAGAAATATCCAAAGCAAGAGTTATTAATTTAAGGGCGCCAGCTAATCCAGAATCTCGTGAAGTTATAAATATACCTGATGAATATCAAACCCGCAACGTATTCTGATATTTGGCATATCATTATTTTATGGATGGAAATTTTTTGCTCTTCTTTTCTGTTTTCTCAAATCTTCATCATACTGGTTAGAAAGAATTGAAGTACTGTTTTACTTTTGATTGCCAGCTAATAGAGCTCTCGATTTGGTGTCTACTCAATTCAGAAGGTATAAATGTGGATTTCGTGCTCGCAATTCATGAAGCCAGAATCCAACGATTATGGTTGCCTATTTCACCTAGCGAAAAATCTACGAAAACACTTGGCATCTTGTCATCTTCATAATACAGAAGCCGATTTCACATAGCATTGCCAAATGATCACATCTATTATATTTGTTCCTGAAGACGATATTATCTATACATGACAAGCCTGGAATATTATTTACCGGTGGAGTTAGAACCAATTTTAGCGTGGTTTACTGATACATTTATCGGTCGCCTGCAGAATAATAGCAACAGAGGTGTACCAATATTTCCATACGACATTTGGTCAGTTTACTAACGATGCTAGCTAGCGATAGAACAAATAATTATTGTGAAGTTTGTCATCGCAAATTACAATTGAGCTTTGGCGGTGGTATTGCTCGCCCTAGTGTATAGGTTTTTATCGATAAACTAAAAAAATGCAAAAAATGTACGTCATAATATCCACCGAAACTAAGAAGGGGCGGATTATAGAATTTTAAGCAAAGTTATCAACTATGATCGTCAGAACATCTCGTCCGAGATTTAAAATCTTGCAACCGCAACCGTGATATCTTGCAATATCGATAATGGATGACGTCGTATTATGTCACATTAGTGCAACGTTGAATAAGACGGGCTCGTCACAATTGTCCATGTCCGCTACATTTGATCATGTTTCTAGCACTTCGGGCGGTAATACTTCTATCCTTCACATCTCAGCTTATTATTACACTGGGTTCCAATTGGCGCCGTGTATTAGTTCGATTGTAGGCCCGTTAAGTTCATTTGCACTAACTGGTCAGTTATATCTGAAATATTGAATCCATTAGCTAAATCGCAAAAAATGTAACTGTAATATCGAAATCAACTATCCTGCAAAAATAGGCAATTACGCTAATTAATATTTACAATTTGACATGAAACAAGAATTTATTGTATGCTAATATTATATCTATTCCACATAACACTATTTTTAATTAATCACAGAAAAACAAAACATGCACACCTCGAAGATGTACCTGCACCATATTTTATTTACACTTTGTGGCTACCAAAAATCAGCAATCCCGCAATTAATCCATTTATATCTCCATTCTTGATAATTTAAAATTTTTTCCTGTCGCCGAGTTGACCGTCGCCGAGTTGACCGTCGCCGAGTTGGTCGTCGCTGAGTTGTCCATCGCCGAGTTGACCATCGCCGAATTGATCGTCGCCGAGGTGTCCACCGCCAAGTTGACCATCGCCGAATTGGCCGGCGCCGAGTTGGTTTCGCTGATTTGACCTGTTTCGTTTTCGACTGGGTTTACCACAAGTAATCCGTATACTGGCTTAAGCCTGTCGTTGCCAATTGTTGTTGATTTTCCTTCTACATCCACAACAAAGAATCTGCGCAATTTTCAGGTCACTGGATACGGCCTAGAATAGGGTGTATTTAATGGACCTCTCACTCTATCCACATGTACGGACACGTGTGAACAAGTTTCCACATTTTTGGGAATGCACGTTACCTTTTCGGGACTAATTCTCTCGTGTTAGTACGAAATTGCTTGACGAAATCCGTAGTATTTGTGTTTGGGTTCGAATTTTGATCTTTGATTAAAAATTCACCTGGAACCTTGATATTTTGACCATATACTAGCTCTGCTGGTGTGCAGTCTAGGTCTTTCTTGATGGAGGTTCGAATATCCAATAGGATCGTTGGAAGTTCTGAACTCCAATGGGATGTATTACATTGAGCTGACAAGACTATTCGTTTTCGGGTTGTATGCAGTTGTCCGAATGCGATGGGAACCTAGAAGCTCCGTGAGCTCGGTGACCAACGTTGATTCAAATTGTGTTCCTTGGTTAGGCGTGATGAAGAGTGGGGCACCATATCTAAAGATATACTCATTGTAGAAGATATTGCTTACGGTTTTTGTGGTCATTTCTCGGATTGGGTAAGCTTCTGGTCAACGGGTAAATCGGTAGACTATCGTTAAAATATAACGATAGCCATTCGATTGGGGCCGTGGACCCAACCAGGTCCATGTGGATGTGTTTCAACTTGCCACTTGGTAGCTCGAATTTACCAAACTCTGATTTCGTGTGGCTGTGAACTTTAGACTTTTCACATGGGATACAAGATTACGCCCAATTGCTTATATCAGTATTCGTTATTGGCCAGAAGTATTTTAAAGCAATAAGTTTTTGCGTAGCATGGATGCCGAAATGTGTTAAGCCATGTCAACTATCAAAGATTGTCCGTAGCATGTTGAGGGGATCAAAGGGTCGATTTTTACCTGTAGAAGTCTCACACCAAATTTGCTACTTGTCTGGTAGTTCGATCCGTTGCCGGTTTACGCTTGATTTCGGGTTGCGTGCTGAAATCGATTTCTGCAAATCGTCGTCGCGTGGTTGTGGTACTAGTAATTCCTTGGTGTCGAAGGGGAAGACGCTGAGTTCTGTGAGAAGTGTGTCACGGGAACGAGACAAACAGTCGCTCACTACAATGTGTTTACCTTTTTTTTGTGATGATTGTCGGTAGTGAACTGGGCAATGTAATCAAGATATCGTTATTGCCGAGGACTACGTTATGACTTTGCCGCGGTAGCTGGTGTAAGTGGTTTACGGTCGGTAAATATAGAAAAAGTATGTAGCAAGAAGTTCTCTATATCGAAAGTAGAGTATTTAATTTCCGCATGAGAGAGCTTCTTTGAAAAGAACGCTAATGGTTTCCAACATCCTTTATTGCGTTGTTGTAAGACAGCTCCAACTGCTACATTAGAAGCGTTGGTAGCTATGTTGAACTGCGCGTCGACAAAACGGTGTGGCAAAAGAGTGACAGCGGTAAGACAACGCTTGACCAGTTCGAAAGCTTCTGTGCAATTTTCGGGCCAAGAGAAGTTTTTTAAGTTTTTGCCTTTCTTGAGTAAGGTGGCCACATGCCTGTGAATGGGCGGTAACATTTCAGCTAACCGTGATATAAAGCGGTAGTAATAGCTCACCATACCAACGGACAAATTGGCTCTGGAAAATTTGAAATGACATCAACTCTGTATTTCGACGGGAGGATGCCATCTTTCGAAATTGTGTGATGTGACTCTGTGTTTCATTTCGAAGCGGCTCGCGACGAGGATATCGTCGATATAAGAGTAGACGAAGTCCAGCCTTTTTAATTTTTTGTTAAGGAATCGCTGGAATGTCTGGACTAAGTTAAGAAGGCTATATGGCATTCGGGTGAACTCAAAAAGCCCAATAGGAGTAGTTATCGCTGTTTTGTTAATTTCGTATGCACAAAATCACAACTTTTCAATAGATGACGAAAGTATGGTCCAAATCAAACTAGTCGAGGGAAGCTGTTGGAAGCCATAAGATTCAATTATCATTTTTGAATATAGTCCAGTAATTGGTCAATCTACTTCAAAACTATTCAAACAATATAATTTCCCGATCGACGAATGCTAAAAGATTATCAAGGTAAAATGCTATACTAGTAATTCATATAAAAAATTAGAGTTCATGGAAAAAATGGTTGTAGAAGAAATAGTACCTTCAGTTAGTTATCATTGCTATCTCCTTCATCTTGCAGTTCTCTAGAACTCTAGCACTACTATCGTGCGACGGGCCGTTACGGATCATACAAAACGGCAAAGGATTTCACACACATTATATTGCTTTGGCTACTTACATTGAAGAAATGTAACATCAAATATGGGCACAAAAAGAGGACAGGACACAAACTATCAGCGAATCGATTAGCGGAAATCACCTCAACTACCTTTGGCATATTTCCGAAAAAAGCAGTGGCATATGGTACATCAACAGCATTTCTTCCTAGCAGTTCGTTCGCTGATTCAATTAGAAACTGATAATGAATCGAAGTGTCTAGCGTTAACATAAATTATAAGAAACAACTTTTACGCCAACGATTCCTTAACTCCTAACAACTAAGAAGATTTGGTTACTACATACAGGTGGCTTTTCACTAAGAAAATGTATGTTTTACAAACCTGCTCTGTGAGATGTCGTAAATCCGACAATGTAGCTATAGTAAAGGTTCTCGTACTAATGTAAGAGAAAAGAGAAACTATTTCACTGAAATGTTGTATTAAACGACAACATAAACTACACAAAACGAAAATTTCTGCCATGAATTATCTAACGTGTTTGGGTGGCTTGCCCCCCATCAATAATCATTATAAACTACAAAAATGTTGGTTGTACAAACTAGATTTGAATATTGATTTACCGGCATTGCAAATCAATACATCTACTTCGAAATAGTTTTCGACATTTACAACTTATCAAAATACTAGAGCGGTAATGTAATGACTGTGAGGGAGCCAGCCTGTGCAGCAGTCATGACAGCGATATTCAGATACTGTAGATTTGGAGATAAGTCTATGCAACTGTCATATAGGTACTGTAGAGTTGTTCCGTTAATGCAGATTTCGTTATCTAGATTGGAGCTGCTTACTCGGTATTGATGAGCAAATTATTAGCCAAGGTGAAGGAACACGATTTCACAAAATAAAATAAATTTTTTTTTGCTGGATTGAAAGTAAGTTCGTATTGCTATTGGCTGAACTACGAAGATTCTTCATTCTATGCAAAAAAGCAGATGAAGTTAAATAAAATCAGTCGAAAATCCTGCGGATAATGGAAGTTGTGGCATACCTCTAGAAACGCTAAAATATTTGTGGCATGGCTCAAAATGGTTAGAAAATCACGAATATTCATGGAACATCAGTACAAGATATCTACTGAATTTTGGTTGTTATAAAAAAAATAAAAATTTGGTAAAATGCTTGCAAATGAAATCGTGAAACACTGGGTGTTCGAGTTTCGTCTTGTCAAAAACTGCGACGTATATTAAGACATATCATATGCTTTATAAACAATTCTCGAGAAAAGCTAAATGAAAATAAACACTTTGGAACACTAACGGTCAAAGAATTGCAACACTGAGAAATATAAAATGAATTTGGAAAGACAACAACTACAATTTATATCCCAATTTGAAATGTTTTATATAGTCTTGAGTTCATTACACAAATAATTAACAACTACGGTGAAAATTTAAATTATCAAAACTGAAATTGAAAACAATTTTTGTTAACTATAAAATAAAACTGCTACTAATAAAAGTAGTTAATTTGTAAACCTTAAAAATATTTTATGTCTAAATAGCAAATACAATTTATAATTTAAATTTTTAGAATAAAGAAATCAATTAATAATAGGTAATTTCTAATTTAGAAGTCTTTTATGTCAGATTGAGCCATGAGCCTGTATCATGTTTCATGTTCACAAGCACCTTCTGTCAAAAAAATAACAAGTTGGTTCTTCTGGATGAATGCTACATTACGATTAACCAAGTGTTTGGTAGTTTAAATGAACAAAACTAATGAGTCTTATGAGTCAAAAAATTGAATTGTCTGGTCACACCAGTAGCCGCAAGCTACAAAATTAAGTTTAATGATTCAGCTACATATATGAAGCAAACACAAGTTAACTTAGCGAATTATATTACGCTACTAATAATTTTTGAAATTTTTTTAATTTTTTTGTGTTTTTAACGCACACATGCGGTTTTTTAAATTGGTTTTTCTTGATGATACATAATATCTTGTACAAGGTATAATTACTAAATGTCACTGGAGTTGGTATATGGTGATGTGGTGATTAAAACTTATTTTAATAGAGAAATATATTATGTTTTATATTAAAGGCAGTTCAGCCATATTTTAATCTGAGTCATGCATGCTTTATATAATATGCAGATATAATTTGATTGACAAAGTTTGTGCCCTATTTTCATATCTGGATTTTTTTCAGTGAATTAGCTGAGCTCCACTGCAGCTATTAGCTGACACTACAAAGACGAAGTGACGAATTTAATGAAGTGTATATGTCATGCAACATTACTTATTTTGCCAAATTCCACATTTTTAGCACAATTGTACCAACATACATTTTTTTCACATACCTCTTCCTGTGCGTCCCTAGTACCTTTTCTTCAATCAAAAATAGCTGCTTGTAAATGGCAGAAACATGAATAGAAACATTGAGTTTCATGATGTGCACTAGTCAAACTGCAGCTATAATATCAGTTAACTAATGGAAACATTATCTACATCTCGGATTAGAAGTCAGTCGAATTTGACATGTAAGCAAATGATTACGTCGACGTGTTATCGTAACGACTTTGTACTGCAACATAAATACGTTTATTCGGATTTTATTGTCTGGTACACCTAAAAAAAACTCAAGCTTTCCGTTGGGCTGCAATTCTAGTTCACCGTCGTGTGTAACAAAGCGTACGTTATTTCTTTAAGATTAAACTGCTGCTAAGAGTCCTGAAGATTTCGCCTATAGATGTGGATGACACGCTCGAATTGGAGGCTCGCCATCTGCATTGATAAACACTACTCATTGACAGCCACGGTTATCGGACTGCAAATCGCATCTGAAGACTGAGCTTATTTAAAGTTCAGGGAGATTTGTTTCAGCTAGTGCAGTCTATGCTTCAATCGATTATTATGTCAAAAGATGAACTATCACAAATTATGTGCGGGATCACCAGACATACAACTCGTTAAACAATATCTATCTTAATGAATAAATAAAGATGTCAGATATTACAAATATTCAGGGTTATTTGGATGCGGTAAATCATCCTGGATTATTAACAAGCATAAACTTGGCAGTGATCTAGTTTTATGTGCTACAAAAGAAGGACTTGGTAATAATAAATTACAGATAACATCTCGTTGTGAGCACGAAAACATCGATTTTAATAAAATCAAATTAAATTACAAAACGATTGCCTCGTATCTAATCAATGAAAATCGGACCTACGATACAGTTTGTCTTGATGAGTCACATGATGGTGTATGCTGGATATATAGGACTCGTGGGTATCCTTAGTAAATGTTCTAAAATATATATTCTGGGTGATAAAAACCAAATACCATATATTGACAGATTACATCATGTAATCGTAAAGACGGAATACTTGAATGTGCCGTATAGATGCCCAGCAGATGGTACATCTGCTCTAACGGAATATTACCCAAACATCAGTAGTAAGAACCCCGTGCAAATTTCAGCCAAATTTATAAACCTGTCGTCAACTTTGATGTCGATACCTTTGTTGGATAACACGTTCTATCTAACCTTTACCAAAGCTGATAAACAATTAATCTCCTAGCTTAAAATACCAGAAGCTAGTAAAGTCATGTCTATCCACGAAGCACAAGGATTAATCTCACCAAATGTAATACGTATAAGAATCAATTCTTAACTACTTGGGCTGTTCTATAGTGTACCCCATGCCATAGTTGCAATTTCAAGACATACCCAATGATTTAGATATTTTTCACCAGTGGCTAATGATATGCTACACTCACTTTTAATGAAAGCTCGAGCCTACACTAATACTCTAAAAGTAAATCAACCCATAAAATTTAAGAAAAGGTTGGTTTATGAGAAATATGCAATTTACTATCAAAACGTCAACAAAATGGCATCAAAAGCATCTAAGTTTCATAACTTTGTTTTAAAATCAAACTACCCCCTATGTAATTTGTGAAACTTCATTAAAACCCGGCATAATGATGCAGTGAATTTTTTGGCCATGATTACGTTGTCTACAGATGCGATCGGTCTCTCGAAACTAGCTCAAAGAAATCGGGTGGTGGCGTACTGATAGCAGTACATTCTAAACTCTGTAATGCTCCAAATTGGACGTATGTGAAGCTGGCCCAAAAACCATCCCGAAAAACGCATTTAAAATTGAGGTGGGTTTCTCCGCTAAATTCATTAAAATGCTTTTCAGCCCGAAAAATTAAAAACATATGGAGAAAATCAAATTCGATCCCGAAAAAATAAAAACAATAAATTTTAAGTAAAGGATTATCTTACAGTGGGGATAAGGGTCCTCCCCAGCTGATTTAATATTCGCTTCTGTTAGATTTGATATCGGAATTTTGTTCATATGTCGCTAAAAATTTCTCCGTTCACAGAGTTTGGCAGATGTAACTGTATACGCCTAATTAATGCACTGAGCATCAGTATTAAGCACACAATTGCTCATTACCTTACAGTGGGGATAAGAGATCTCCCCAGCTGATTTAATATTCGCTTCTGTTAGATTAGGTATCGGAATTATGCTCATATGTCACCATAAATTTCTCCGTTCACAGAGCTTGGCAAATATAACGGTATATGCCTAATTAATGCACTAACCATCAGCATTGAGCATACAAATGCTCATTACCTTACAGTTGGGATAAGGGACCTCCCCAGCTAATTTAATATTCGCTTCTTTTAGATTAGGTTTCGGAATTATGCTCATATGTCGCTGAAAAATTCTCCGTTCACAGAGCTTGGCAGATGTAACGGTATATGCCTAATTAATGCACTGACCATAAGCTATAAACACACCACTACGTCTGCCAAATTCTGTGAACGGTGAAATTTATGGTGACATATGAGCATAATTCCGAAACCTAATCTAACAGAAGCGAATATTAAATCAGCTGGGGAGGTCCCTTATCCCCATTGTAAGGTAATGAAAATTTGCGTGCTTAATGCTGATGGTCAGTGCATTAGTTAGGAATATACCATTACATCTGCTAAACTCTGTGAACGGAGAAATTTATGGTGACATATGAGCATAATTCCGATACCTAATCTAACAGAAGTGAATATTAAATCAGATGGAGAGGTCGCTTATCCCTACTGTAAGGTAATGAGCATTTGTGTGCTTAATGCTAATGGTTATTGCATTAATTAGGCATATACCGTTATATCTGTATAATTTATGGTGACATCTGAGCATAATTCCGATACCTAATCTAACAGAAGCGAATATTAAACCAGATGGGGAGGTCCCTTATCCCCATTGTAAGGTAATGAACATTTGTGTGCTTAATGCTGATGGTCAGTGCATTAATTAGGCATATACCGTTACATCTGTCAAACTCTGTGAACGGAGAAATTAATGGTGACGTATGAGCATAATTCCGATACCTATAGACCAACAGAAGCGAATATTAAATCAGCTGATGAGGTCCTTTATTCTCACTGTAAGGTAATTTTATACTTAAAATTTGCTGTGTGTACGTGCGATTGTTTTTATTTTCTCGGGATCGAATTTGATTTTCTCCATATTTTTTTAATTTTTCGGGCTGAAAAGCCTTTCAATGAATTTAGCGGAGAAACACACCTTAATTTTAAATGCGTTTTTCGGGATGGTTTTCGGGCCAGCTTCACATACGTCCAAATTGGTGTAAAAATCAAAATTAACCAAACCAATCTTTTCATTTACGCAGCGTATATACCACCATAATGAAATAAGTGATCATTGCGCAACTTGCTTCGATGCGAATGATGAAGTTATTAACACAGCAAACTCGTCAGATTTAGTTCTTGTGCTTGGTGATTTTAACCTTCCAAATATTATATGGAATCCGGACCCGGAACTAAATTGTATTTTGCCAAGTAATATAACAACAAATGCCGAATATTTATTTGTGGACGCCATTCTCGGTTGTAATTTGAACCATATAAACACAATTGCTAATAATCGTGATAGATTACTGGATCTTGTATTCAGTAAGGACATTGATACTTTCAAAATGTCAGAATCCGTGTTTACTTTTGTAATTAACGATATCAATCACATGTATATAGATATTGTATTTGACTCAACTAATTTAATGACGAGTTCGGAACACCTACGACCAATCAAATACAACTTCAAAAAAACAAACCGTGCGGGGCTTCAAAGTTACCTAGAATCCATCAACTGGCAAACAACTCTCAATTCCAATGATATAAATGAAAATGTTGATAAATTTAATGACATTAAGCAGCAAGGCTTTGAACTTTATTATGTACCTATGTGCTGTAAACCACAAAATGCTCAACCTCAGTGGTTCGATGATAGACTAGTTAACTTAAAAAATCGGAAGTCGAAAGCGTATGCCAAAATGTTGAAAAGCGGGTCAGAAGCCGACAAACCAATGTTTCTACAACACAGTAACGAATTTGAAATTTACTTCAAATCAAACTACAGGTCGTATCTCGATCAAATTCAAGGAATAATCAAAGTAAATCCAAAACAATTTTGGAAATACTTTAGGAATAAACGCGATATTTACGAATACCCTGCAAATATGACCTATAACAATACCAGATCCTCAAACTCCAAAGATATAGCTGACATGTTTGCGAAGTTTTTCCAATCAGTCTATAAACCAAGCGTTACTAGTGTATTGTACGAACCACTCAGTAATACCAACGTATCAATAACTCCTCCTGTTATATATGAGGAGGATAACATTTATCGGCTCCTAAAGGGATTTGGAGACGGTTGAGGCCTTGACAATATACCTTCTGCTATTCTGAAGAAGTACGCTGACATTTTAGCAATTCCATTCTGTTATTTAGGAAAATTTCAAAATTGTTTGTATTAGTTTTATGCAACAACTTTAAATCCACAAATGCACGTCATATCGATCGTTATCTTAAACCAGCATGGGTTTATGCTTGGCCAATCCACATCAACTAATCTGGTTGAATTCACCAGTAAAATATTTAATGAGATAGAAAACCATCATCAAGTTGATCTAGCGTACACGGATTTCAGTAAAGCATTTGATTCCATCTGCCATCAAAAAGCACTCCGGAGTTTATTCGCATTTTGGTTTTCACTCGATTACATAAATTGGTTCAAGTCTTATCTATCAAACCGGCGACAATTTGTAATAATGAGAAATAAGAAATCAAACGTTTTAAAGTTACGTCTGGTGTTTCGCAAGGATCTCACATCGGGCTTTACTTAAATATTAAGAAATGTAAGATCATGTCTTTCCATCGTAAGAGAAATCCGCTAATTACTTCCTACAAAGTCAACAACGAAGAATTGCAAATAGGTAATCAGATCATAGATCTAGGTGTTACATTTGTCGAAGATGCCAGTTTCAATAGACATATTGAAAATTAAAAATATTCAAACCTTATGTTCACTCTATTTCGCTTACGATCGATCTCAACTGGAATACGCTGTACCAGTCTGGAATCTATACTATGCTGTACACATTAAAAGAATTGAAAGCATTCAAAAGAAGTTTCTGAGTTTCTTGTTAAAGAAAAAATACTGGAATTACGACCACAATTTACCATTCCATGAAAATGTGGCTCGGTTATCTCCGTACTCAACAAGATGTGCAGATTGCAAAATATGCACGCTTGAAAATAGACGACTTCTCTTAGGTGCGGCTGTCATTGGTAACGCTTTGCTTGGTGACATTGATTCAGCATACATTTTGGAAAACATATCAATTCATGTGCCTTTCAGAACATTTCGCGACTAGAACACCATTCCACAAACTATGGAGAAAATAACCCCATTAATAGGTCGTCTAAATCTTTCAACATCGTCGACGACCTATTTGAGTTTAATTTATCAAAGGACAAGTTCAAAAATATACTTAAGAATTATTTTTAAAATTTTTAATTGTTAAATCAAAATTTGCGCGAAAACTTTAAGTTTTTTATTTAATTTTTTAATATTTTGGTTTTAAATTAAATTATCTGAAATCATTCATGTAAATCACAGAATATATTTCGTTAAATAATTAAATAAATAAGATATGCAGCTGCTCATACTTGCGGGTCTGTAAATCGGTAGGATGCTGGTAGCTTCTCTTTTGATATGTCTTCGAAAACTTATCGGTCGTGATAGGGAACATACATAATGTCAGTGCCCATTGAAGCAAACGAAACTGTATTGTTAGTTAGTCTGTTGTGAAATTGGAATTTCCTATAGTGAGGATTTTTCGATTACTCCTAAGTCTTGCATTAAGAAATTATATTCAAGTTTGTGGCCGTTAATATCGATTTGTTTAGGAAGTTTAACTTTTCCTTCACAACAACACTCTATCAATATGCCATCGGCGGGCCTCTCAACTTACACACATGCATTTAGGCTGGTTTCATTGAAGTTAAAAGCTTCATTTCGGGCAACATGACTGAATGGGTCAAGTGTATTTGAACACAAAAGATAAGCAAGAGCTGACAGAAAAATAAACACATGACTAATTCGACACGAATTGGGATCAATATCATTTCATTATTGTTTTTATTAATACAAATTTGATGCTAATCCACGAGTTGGGAGAAAAATCTGGAATTATCCACGAATGAAAAAAACTATCGTTGAGAGGTAACGGTAAACTGTAATTTTGCGCAGAGGTATAGTTTGTAGAGATGCTGCTTGACATTAGATAATATAGAGAACTAAGACTGAGGTCAATTACTTTCCAGATTTTGAAGTTCTTTTGTAGTCGTTAAAAGCAGAATCTGATATTACTTATGATTCCCACGATTATTGTAAATGGCGTACATAAATGTTATACGTTGTATAATCAAAACTACTAAACGTACATCTATAAAACTATCGACAAACATTAAATTAGTTAAAACCATTTTAAAATATAACCACATTTTGCAAAATGATAAATTAATTTACCTGTCATGAAATAAAAAAAACATTAATATTTTTCTATTTAAATCACGGTAACTTGTTTCCAACTACATATTTAAACCTCTTGACTTTCAATGTACAACAGGTGACTAATTCAATTAACTCTGCAAGAATAAATTAATTTATCACACACAAAAAAAATTAATAATAATTCATTTTACTATTCAAAACAAAATTTTATCCATTAATCATAATCAATTAACAATAACATAACTACACAACCTGGCGAGAAAATGTTGATGGAAAAAATAAAAATATCCGCACCATAATAATGTCTAGTAGTTACACCACCATCGTTAATTAAACATAATTAAATATTCAAAAGGAACTAAATGAAGGAGAAAAGTGTGTGGTAGTGAAGAAATAATAATTCCGAGCGAACATTGGCAAGGAATCCCTAATGATTTTAAAATTGGAAAATGGTATGTAAAAAATCTACGAGAATTTACACTGCCTCGCGCCATACACCGCGCATCTCTTTCATATTTTGTGTGTGTACGTATACCCCACGTATAAATATAATGAACCCAATTTACCGAGGGTGAATTTAATTTTCGTTCATTATGTTATTATAAATTAGCGAGCACTAAATAAAAATAAGGTGGTAACATTGTTAATTAGTTCTTCGCTGTTTATTTTTCTTTGTACCACGAGAACAGTTTGTTTTCATCTTAAGGAACAATTTTAATTTGTAGATTTATGCATGGCAGAGTAACTGTATGGTGGAAACAATATACAATCTAACGCCTGAGGCAATTATTAAAACGCTTGTTGATTATAAATTAACCATTAAAATGTAGTAATTTTTTTTTGTGGAAAACGACCAGAAGCAAAAAAGCATACTTCGTAAAAATTTATTTTAAATATACGAAAATAAATTTTAGCTTGCCCAACTCCACACGTTAAACTTTTCCCACAATATCTTTGTTATCGCCAAACTAGATATGACAAAAGAAGAAACGGTTTTTTATTATGACTATTAATTAAGACTGGTGGTGATATTCGACAATTTAAGCTTAATTGATCAGGCAGCCGTCAGTGAAATAAAATTGTGTCAGATAAACATTTATACTATACAAAGTATCCCAGAATTGAACGATCAAACGAAGCAGGATAATATGGGAGCTTATTTTAAATAAAAACAACCACGTAAAGTTTTTTCAAATTGTTGGTGGTGCAAAAGTTACTCCACTTTTAGTGTGGAGTATGAGATTGACAGCATCCACGAAGTATCCATAAATGGATACGGGCGTAGTCTGGGCAATGTTCTATGTAGAACGAATGGTTGTGGTACCCAAAACCTTCGTAATCGTGAATCAAAATAGCAAATGAATCAATCAAAACTATGCAATGGTACTAAAAAAATGAAATAATACCCCAGGTGGTACACCAATACCAACATTGGTAAATCAACTCTATGTGGAGAGGGGGGCCATATATTGCATTAGTAGTGAACGTCAAATCCGTTCCAGAGAAAATCAAATTTACTAATATCACGAATAAAGAAAAACAGAAGGAATCCGGTAGCTGATCAAGGTGATGCTTTTTCTAACGCTATAACTAGATGTACTGGTCAAACATTACACGAACTAAGTGAGACCGCCGCAAATTTTACTTTGCAAATAGCCGAATCTATAGTAAAACAACTATTAACCAAGAAAAGGAGAATATGGATCTTTTGGTGATACTAGAGCATTTGTAGCAATTATTTACCAAGCTAAGTGACGAAATTCGGTATCTGAAACGAGAAAATGAAAACGTAAAAATGAATCGGGATTCAAAAGAAGATTGCAATATAGGAAGCATTGAACCAGACAAATTCATCTATTTCACTGATGAAAATGGATTACAAAAAGAGACGAACTGGATCTTAAAGTAGAAAAAGTATTCAAAAAAGTAAGAAAAGAAAAGCCGAATCGTCACCTGAAGCTGAACAATTAAATGGTAGAGGACAACATTGTTTAGAATCTAAAGATGTTCTACCCAAAGCCAATCAACCCAAAAGGTAATAAATCTACCAAGAACATTACATCAAATTTAATGCAACCGAAAGAACATTTTCTTAATATCTGAAAGCCATCTAGTTAAATCTTCGTTTGTCAAAATACTGGGTTATAACTAATATCACTTCATTCATCCAGCGGAAAGAGCAGTAGGTGGTTCAGCATTACTAATAAAAGAAAATACAAAACACCATTTAGAATCAAATATCGAAGAAGAAACTATGCAAGTGACTACTGTTAGGATCCAAATTTAACACGGACTGCTTACTGTCTCTGAAATATATTGTCCTCCCCAGCATAACTTGAAAAAGGAGGACTACCTTAAACTATTTAAATCGCTTGGACGTGATTTTGTTATTAGAGGTGCTTTAATGCGAAAAACACCTATTGGGGATCCAAACTTATGACGTCAAAAGGTAAAGAATTGCTTCAAGCAGGGCAGACATAAAAATGTGAATTTTACTCAGGTGGTTCCCCAACATACTAGCCCAGTGATGGAACGAAGATACTTGACCTAATAGACTTTTATGTAGCAAGAGGTATATTCCAGAACTAAATTCCCAGTGAAGACAGTAATTCTCTAGTTTCGGATAATTCTCCGGTTATCATGACAGTCAGTAAAATGGTAATTCAAAGGGAGAGTGCACCCTGATTAACAAATTCAAAAACAAACTGGGATCTCTTTCGTGAAGTAATAGAGGAAAAAATCAATCTTCAGACACCGATAAGAAATTCTCACCAGTTGGAAGATGAATGAGAACAAGTCAATGACTCATTTCACTTTGCTGCTTTGGCAAGTACTCCATTATACAAAATAAGCAAAAGCTTAACATATCCTACCCAATGGAAGTTAGAGAATTGATAAGAGAAAAACGATGGGTGTGTAAAACCTGGCAAACAACTAGAACGCCGGAGAACAAAACAATTCTTAACAAGAAAGGTAACTGTCTCAAATCTCTTCTTAAAGAAGTTAAAAATGCATCAGTCAACAGATGTCTAATTAGCCTAACCGATGAAAAAAATTCTGATTATTCTCTATGGTAGTCAATGAAGGGTCTCAAAAGACCCAAAATGCAAGTTCATACACTTAAAAAGTAGGAAGGAACCTAGACAAGGAGTCCTAAAGAGAAGGCTGATCAGTTTGCGGAGTATCTCAAGAATACCTTCAACCACTGCCAAGACAAATATTCAATGAAAATATAAAGTAAATCAAAAACCAACACGAATGTTAAGAAAGCCCCAGGGTATATGCCTTGATTACTTGCCAAATAATCAAGGCTGTGCCAGGTAAAGGATTCCGTAAGCTATTACACATAATCAATGCAAGGTTCCGGTTAAAATAAAATCAGTGGAAAAGGAAAGTAGCAGAAGCAATCATGATAGCAAAACCTGATCATGACAGTAATCATGACACCACCTTACAGTAAAAAATAATACAGACCAATTTCATTGCTGCCAATTATGTCAAAACTCTTCGAAAAATTATTACTAAAAAGACTTAAACCATAATAATTGAGGACCGACAACTAATCGCTCCACATCAATTTGGATTTAAAGAAAAGCACTCTATAATTGAACAGGTGCATATAATTACTAACATTATTGAAAGAACGTTAGAACGTAAAAAAGTATGCTCGAGCATATTTCTGGACATCGCCCAAGCATTCGATAAACTCTGGCTCAGTGGACTGGAATTCATGCTGCATAGAGATCTGCCGAGGCAATTCTGTGCTATAGTAAGATCTTTTTTATCCAATTGACTTTTTCATGTGAAATATGAGGATAAATACTCCGAACTAAAGAAAATCATTGCCAGTGTCGCACAGGGGAGTGTATTAGGACGAATCCTGTCGCTGATGCAACGAGCAATATCCAGAAGATTACCAATGCGATTTGCAACTGGACTAAGCGTTGGAGAATCAAGCTTAATGAAACGAAATCCACGCATATTAACTTTACATATCAAAAGGCTTCCCATCTATCGAAAGTAATTAACTCACGACCTGGGCATGACTCTCGATGCTAAGCTCAAGTGGAGAGAGCTTGAGAAAAAGAAAAAAGAAGAACTTAATATTAAGTTCAGAAAAATGTTTTGGCTCATAGGTAGAGCCTCTTGTAATATACAACAAACTGCTGCTATATCGGCAAATACTGAATCCGATATGGGCCTACGGTATTCAACTCTGGGGATGTACTAAGCAAACAAACGCCAAAATGATACAGACGTTTCAAAATAAGGTTCTCCGTAACATCGTAAATGCTCCGTGATACATAAGAAATGAAGACTTTCACAAGGACTTACAGATGGAATACATCAAAGATGAAATAAAAAATCATGCCGCCAAACACGAAATAAGGCTCCAGGAACATGGAAACCCCTATATTCGCCGTATGATAGATAACCCTGTCGTTGAAAGAAGACTTTAAAGAACGAGGCCACGTGACCTAGTAAACATACCAAATTAAAATTATAATTTAAATAGGTTTAATTAATTTTGGGACTCTGAATTGGGTTTCACCCCAACAAATCAGAATTGTTTAAGAAATGTAAAATTTGTAAAAATTTGAAAGATGAATTGCTATGTGAGATCAGTTTCAGTTGTAATTAATAAAGGAAAACAATTCGTGTAAGTAAGTGATTATTAAAAAATACATCTGACAAAATTTTGAGTTCTAAAACAGATGCTTTGCCAAAAAAAAAAACAAAATGATAAACACAGCGTAGTAGCCTGAATTAATCAAAATTTGTATTATAAAAAGAAAAACTTTGTAATTCGTATTAGTAGTTCCATATATATTCGAACGTTTATAAGTTAAATGTCTATAAGTCTTGTGGCTTATTCCCACCGCGAATATGCGGATACATATTTCATTTATGGTTTATATAATGGCAACGCTCGAGTTGCATTAAAAGAATACCAGAAAAAATATCCAAATCGGGAACTCTTTCCCGATTACAGAGTTGAAATGCTCAATCATACATCAAATGTACAGTGAAGGAGAAATCCCTGATTTTTCGAGAAGAAATGAAAAGTACGGTCAACTTGATATACACGCAGATAGAGTAATTGGAATGGCGACAGACGAATCTATAAGTGATCATTGTTTATCAAGACGTTTTGGAGAGCTAGGATTCACGTTGTATCGTATTTTAACAATAAATCCCTTTTACCTGCTGGTCATGAAAAAAGCGTGCAATTTTGTCAAGAAATGTTGCGTTGATACTAAGAAAATTTGCAATTTTTTAACAACGTTTTAAAGATTGACGAAATATGTTTTAAAAGGGATGATATATTTACCGTCCATAATTTGTGTCGCGTAGTCAGTCTTAACACCAATTTGCAGAGCGGGAATAATCGGCGGAAAATTGATTGGGCACTTTATCTGAGTTTTCTACAAAATGACTTGCATGAATGTCGTTTCTCTTGATGTTGTTTCTCTTCAAATACGTGGAAATATGTAGCTGCGGCATGATGGAGCCCCCCTCTATGTACTATGCACAAGTAGTGAGACACCACCTGAACGTAAATTATCC
This sequence comes from Nephrotoma guestfalica, assembly GCA_963691935.1. Classification (NCBI taxonomy): domain Eukaryota; kingdom Metazoa; phylum Arthropoda; class Insecta; order Diptera; family Tipulidae; genus Nephrotoma; species Nephrotoma guestfalica. The sequence goes on along the minus strand of OY829914.1, from coordinate 213,394,761 downwards.
ATGCCGCTGGATTGGGAGGAGAGAGTCCATTGCATAGCCACCGCGGTCTCCTGATCTAAATTTAAAGTCTTTTTTCTGTCTTATAACTGGTTTATTAAAGAGTAAATCGGACCTAATCGGTGCGTCAACGTATAATCGAAGTGTCGAATATTATTAAAACTATCCAGTGTTGCGTCGTATTCTCTACGCCGCGTAGATAATTAATATTCTACATGTGTAGAAAATGTAGACAATGTCGAAAATTATTGTTTCTGTTAGAAATCAGCATACCCCTAATTTATCTGGCTTAGTACAATGTTAAAAATATTCCAAAAATAAAAACCTACGTTAAAATATAGGACTTTATATACGTTAAACTTTTAAACCAAATACAGAGCTATCAAAATAAATTGCTTGGAGCCATGGTATTTCAATGAATAAAATCATCACCACGCAATAAAATATTAAACCACAAATTCATGAATGGATAATAACCGCTATCATACATTACACAATTAATTTCGGCAAAACCACTCAAATAACATAATATTTTTATTAAGTTCTAAATCCAACGTGCAAAATACTTGATTGTACACACGACCAATTTGTATGGCTGCATATGTGTATGCCACCCTTTTGCTTAAGAAATGAATGTTAAACTTGGGTAATGGAGGTTGATAACCTATCATTTTCAAAGATGTCCATAGAGACGTTGAATAGAGAATTGCTTTCAGAGCCTCATACGACGTTATGATTATCGATGGGGCCGATACATTACCACATTTTATTCCCGTTAAAATATATCTTGATGAACTCGATTTTGACTTAATATTTTGAGTATATGTTCCGATATTTCGGGTTTCTCGACTAGCTACTCGATTTGACTAGCTAAACATATGGGGTTAAAATTAAGCAAACTGCCAGTGAACGCTTATTTACCAATACAAACAATTTGTGAACCAAATTCACCAAATACGCGAGTACTTATTTTAATCCATACTAGAATTTAATAATTATATATATAATTCATGATTCATCTTCATGATTCGTTAACCAACAAATTTTTAATTTACGAAAGGGGATTGGAATCGATGCATGTTTGTATTGGAAAAAATCTTTTAGTTCTAAGATTTTGATGGCCATTGGGCAGTGGAAATGAACCGCGGAGCTTTGTTTCTCAGCAAATCTTGATTGACGCGTACTTTATGACTAGGCGCCGCGTCCTGTTGAAATGTCCAGGATCTGCAGCCGAAATTTGTTTGTGCCCAAGGCTCCAACACTCCCTCCAACACATGATCCCGTCAAGTTTAAGCATTTATCTTGATGCCACGGTCCAAAAAACGAGCGATAAACGGCTTTCGGCCATTACAGCGGCCCAAACCATCATCATTCGCGGCGCTTGGTTTCGAGTGGCAATCCATTGGTAAAAATTGTCAGTAGGACGGCCGGGAAAGTAAATCCGGTGGTTTTGCTTCTTCACATATTGCTCAATAACGAACGGTGACTCGTCGGAGAAAACCAAATTCGGCAAATCGTCATTTTTGTGCAAGCGTAACAACTCCTTTGCTCTTTCCAGTCTAACCTTTTTTTGTGCATCGGTGTGACCATGCGTTTTATGGAATTTCTAGGTCTTTAGTCCAAGATGATATTTCAATATGTGCTGCATCCGTTCGAGCGAAATGTTCGATCAAGAATTTCATGTGAGAAATGCAAAGTACACCTTTGCCTTAACGGAAATAATAATTGTTTTTATAAATATCATAAGGATGACTGAATATACCGGGTGACTGACACGAAGTGTTACCAACTTCAAACTGTCATTGCTGTCAAACCAGTGATGACAGAGCACTCAAATTTACACTAACGACAGTCCATTTCATTGTTTAAAAGCGTACAGAAGCATTTTAGTTTTAAATATTCAGAAAAAAGTTATCAATGGAATTCAAGCGTTAGAAGAGAAAAGATCATCTTGGACTAAATAAAGGCCTTGAAATTTCATAAAACGCATGGTCTCACCGATGCTCAAAAAAAGTTACAATGGAAAGAGCAAAGGAGTTGTTACGCTTGCACGAAAGTGGCGATGTGTCGAATTTGTTTTTCTCCGATGAGTCACCGCTTGTTATTGAGCAATATGTGAATAAGCAAAACGACCGGATTGACTTTTCCGGCCGTTCTACTGACAATTTGGACCAATGGATTGCCACTCGAAACCAACAGGGCGCGGCGCCTAGTCATAAAGCGCGTGTCAATCAAGATTTGCTGAGAAACAAAGCTCCGCGGCTCATTTCCACTGCCCAATGGTCATCAAATTCACCGGATGCAAATCCGCTAGTTTTCCCGGTTTGGGGTATTTTGAAGAGCAAGGTTGGGACAAAAAAATACCAAAGTGTCGATCATCTCAAGCAAGCGCTTCGCCGGGAATGGGCCAAAATACCGCAGAGCCTCTTTCGTGCTGCATGCGATAGTTTTGTCGGCCGTTTGAAGGCCATAATCACGGCTAAGTGTGACCAAATCGAAAACTGCTGCGAAAAATGCATTTCGAAAATTTAAATATTTGTGAACATTTTTTTACGTGGATTCAACAAAATTCATCAAAAAATAAAAATTCTGTGGCGTTTTATTTTGGTAACACTTCGTGTCAGCCACCCTGTATAATAAGTGCATCTAGCCCACCCATTTTTATACTAAATAACTGTTATAAATGTGATTGTGTAATTTTAAGTTACTTAAGTTTTTATTTGTGAACTTGTTATAATTATAATCTATTATTTGAAGAGGTTGTTTTTATTTAACCTTTCCTTCGAATTGTCATCATTTGGTGACAAATTTCAAAAGGCTCCCAAGATTATGTAAGGCTTTTTTCCCAACTTTTTCTTACATTTTATGGTTATTTAGTAAGAAACTAATCAGAAAATTAAAACCAAAATTTTTTCTTATGATTGGTTTAAAATTTCTACTGAACGGGTTCTAATTTTAACCACACATCACTGAGACCTCCTAATTTATAGAAAACGTTTAGGTTTGAAGTTTAATCCGTTTGATGCGCAGAGGTCAAATTTTTGATAAAAATTTTTTTTTGTCAAAAAATGTAATTTTCGCTTAAATTTGTGGAATACTGATTTGAACTGATATTGTTGCAAATTTCATTTATTTTACGTCATATTCGTTTACCTGATTGTTTTCAAAATATTTGCAAAACCCAAAAAATTTCTTTAGAAGCCTAGAATTTCGGCGGATCTACCAATTTATTGAAAAAATTGGATCTTAAGTTTCACTTCGAACAGTCTGGGCTGTAGAGAAGCCACAAAATTTTCGTCTGTCCAGAAAACACACACGCACGTTTTTCTTACTTTTACAAAAATCTCGCAGTTGGAATTTTTTTTAAAATTTTCTAAACTAATTAAAGGATGACAAATAGAAGTAGAACAGACCAGTTTCAATAAAATAGAGAAACAGTTCCATATAATGCTCTTCAGAACATAATTTCACTTACTTAGGTTTCTTCAGTCCTTTACTTTACAATTTGTTTGTGAATTGACAAGTACAAAATAAAAATAATTCACTCAGGTTTGAACGAAATGCAAAAAACCGTTCTTCTCTGCTTTTCATGCATAGCTCGCTGTATATGTTACGGTTAAAGTCCGAAATCGGTAAATGTCCAAATTTGATATCTTTAAAATTCGGAACAGAGGTCGATGTTATCTTTCCCATGCATCCTCGTAGTTTCATTTATTCCAAATCAGAGGGCTTGGTGCCTTCAGGGACGCAATTAGCTCCCACTATCCCGCGAGAGTTAGTAATAATGGCCTCTAATAAAACAGTTGTTTCCAAATTTTTTTTCGAAATTTTACTGATTTCAGACATTCTACGAAACATGTATTCATTGAGCAAAACCGCATAATAATTATGATTTGCTCTGTATGAATTATGTAAATTTTTTGTAAAAACAAGTATTGTTTTGTGATCAAAGCCATTCTGAAATATATACGTGAAAATGTCACCACGTACATTTCAAAATCATTCAACACCGTACGAAACCGAAACCGAAACACTAATGCCACAATTAAAATTTATTTATCTCTTTCGATGGTCAGTTATTATATCCCGGATACCTCAAAATGGTTTGCGGACAGCTGAAATTGACACAAAAATTTAAATTTTAATTATAAAATTAAAATATTTTAATTAATTTCTGAATAGAACAGAATCGAATAAAATCGAAGAACATCTGACAACTTTAACATTATATATAGAATTAAAATTAGGCCACCAAATACGAATTATTCCAAACAACAACAAAATATTGGAGTATCCCGACAACACAAACGTAAAACTACAAAATTAGGATCAGCGTCACATTAACTAGCTCGTTATAACATTCTTTGTGTGTCGCGCTTGTCCATAAATTAACCCAACTATAACACAAAGTATAAAATAGATTAAAACCATAAAAGTTTGATCTTAATCTTTTAGAGATTCTGATTTTAATGATTACAAAAAAAAAAAAAAACAAATACAAAAGTTTCCAAAATGTATTTCTTATCAGGTTTTTATATAATTTCGTCGGTACATCGACATCGGTTGTGTTAAGTCGTTTAAATTTTTATTGATCTTAGATTCGTTCAACCATTTACTGTGAGGCGAGCAAAATTCAGGTTTATTTTCTATATATACAAAATTAATGTTCTTATAATTATACGTTTTCAAACTCATAAAAGAACATTTATCTAGAGTTTCGAAACGAAATTATAAAATTAATTAATGCAATACTAAATAAATTTGTTCGATGGCATCTGTTTGCTTCATAATTAAGTGTAAGTTTCTTTTGAATAAAAATTGGTTTAATGGCGCTACTCCATTAATACCGAATCAATTAATTCGCCTAATTTTGATTTTGACGATCGTTAATTGTCATAAATAGCCGGATGTAGTATCCGGGTTAAATTAAATACTAAAAACGAGCCGGTGGCGTATCTTACTTGAATGTATATAGTTGTTTATTAACATTAGAACTTTTTAATTATAACCTTCAAACGCATAATCGATATTTTAACAATATAACTCCAGATTTCAAGGGTATGGTATTATACTCGTACGTAATTTTAAAATAACACAAAGTAATTATTTTGAATGAAATTCATTTTTTCCAGTCACCCCGTATATTATGCGCCCAAAAAGTAATCAATAACGCAGCGCAGCATACCTACTCATGTCATTTACTTTAGAAATGAATTTACAGGTCTACCTCGGTTAACGTAAACGCTTCATTATAATTTTTTTTAGTAACCCCATTTTAGTCAAAAGTATTATAAAACAGACTGTTATTCGAACTGTTAGTTTACACATTTAGGACTAAAACATTTTTATCCAGGTTTTGTATTTTGACATGTTAATTGAAACTTTATAAAGAAAATTACCGTACAAGCAAAGCAGCGGCTTTATAAGTGTTATCCGGACTTTGCACTAGGAAAATAATCCATCAATGACTGATATGCTGAATTTAAACGTGGTCCTAGCACCACTGATAATGCGATACTGATAATGCGATACGGTCAAATGAGGCTGTGCCTCCAGAAAACATAAACAATCCTCGAAATTGTTTTGAAAGGCTGTAAAGTGAAGTTGCGCGAGATAGCTGACATTTTAAAGATATCAATGGAACGTGTTGGTCATATTTTACACGAACATTTGTCCATGAAATCAATTGCCCTTTTAACTGAAGCCTATTTCGAGGACAAAGCTAAATCGTTCTACAAAATTGGCATTGAAATATTCGAGAGGTGTTGGGCTGATTGCATCACTGTAGAAGGAAATTATGTTGATGAATAAAATGTAATTTTCCCAAACAGAATTGTGTTTTCTTGGTTAGAGTTTATATTGTCTCCATTTGCCAGCGGCAATGCCCTGGAATGAAGTATTATGGTTCTTCTCTATACTGCCAATGCCTGATATAATGCACTTCTTCTGCAGGGGGTTTCAAACGAATTTATTGCATTTCTGAGTTCTACGTCCAATCTTAGCTGAGATCTTATAAAATTTGTGCCTGAGATATTATACTTGTTTATCGGTACAACTCCTCTATTAGAGAATATTCGAGAAGCAAGGTAAACGCTTATGATTTTAGATTTTGATTTATAATCTCAAACATTTGCAACTCACCAGCGGTTTCGTTTCCAATTTTATATAGATAATTTGTTTCCAAACAACTATTCCATTTGACTCTTTTTTCTCTCTCTGTCTCTCTCAATTACTCTCACCGTCTCAATTACTCTTCCTCTTTCTTTTGCTGTCACACCACATGAAGGGATTTTGCTGCCTGCGCAATGGTCTTCAAATTTTGTTGGCTAATCACATACTCCTTCCTGTAATTATAACCTAATGTTCGCTGGTCTTGCTCCTTATCTAAGCATTCCTATGTGACGCTATTCGCTGTCCGCAATCTTAAAAAGAGCACAAATAAATCGAATGACCTTCCTTTTAAAGGCAGATAATAATCTACAAAAGTTAGTGGTCAAGTTCCAACTTTCGCTGCCGAAAATTAGAATAGGTCTTATTAGTGTTTTGTTAATTGTGACCTCATACGACTGCGAAAGATTTTTCAAAATGCAAGAACCTTTCTATGCGGGCTTTTATATTAGCCTGGGCCATATTTATTATTGTTATAACTGAACAAAAATTTTTGACGTGCACCACGTTACATAAAACTTTAGTACTTTAGGTCGTCTGTCCTGATTTACCGTTTTGATTCTCCTTACTGCTGATAGTTATTTAGATTTAGTGCTGTTAACTTTCAAACCGAGTCGTTTGGTGTAGAGGATAAGTGGTATTAAGTTGACCCTTTTATCTTTAGGTCTTCGGTCGAGAAGCACGAAGTCATCTTAGTATTTGGCATGACTTATAAAATATTTTCAGCGCAAAGATTCTCTAAAACATTTTAGACTACAAGTGCAAAGACCTTTTCCAGATGCGCACCTGATGTTATCCCACACAGTCACTTCGGGTAATTTACTTATTTTAGTCGGTCGCATTTCTATGTAGTGGACATATGTGTGTGATTATCTGTTTCTCGGGAAACTGCACTTGGTCCCAGATCGCGACGATAATTTTAGGGATTAGATGCATGAGTAGTCTCGTTGTTTTATTAATTCTGCAGGCATTCCGTCAAAACCGGATGACATTGCATTTTCATCTAATAATAGCTACGTGTTCTTCTCTATGAGATGATGCGTACATGATATTGGAAATTAATATCATCATACTCGCTCCCGAAGTTAAAACCAATCAAGTGTCGTGAAATGTTTCAGTGCTGTCCCGCCTACTAAACACCTCCATACTTGAGTTGAAATATTATTTACTTTGCATTGAGAAAAAGCAATAGTAACTAACTTCAGTACGATACCATGGTATTTATTTCGAACTAACTCCCAATGTTATGTACGCATCATGAATGATTTTACTAGTTGAAGTTTTATAGTTTCTACTTCTACTTCGTGTTAATTGATTGATCTCGGCTGCAATAGTTGGAAGCTTCTCGATAGTTTCAAAGATGTCTCAAACAAAAAGTGCAGCTTTTCAATCTTTACTGTTCAAAGAGGTCAAAATTTATATTTTAGTATTTCGAATTGCGTAAATCTTGACAGTAGACATTGCTTGCAATGAAGAAGTTGCAGAAATACACAAGGATAGCGTTTGCTTAGACCGATACTGTCACCAGAAACAATATTGATAATTTACTACCCACTTGCTTAACGTGCCGCTAGTAACGTTTGGATCAACATTTTGTTATAAAATAGGGTTTGAAATAATAATTCCTGATATTTTTTATATTTTTTATATCTCAAATAATTTTTCGAATTTAGAAACTTTTCGCCGATTGGAATGACGGCTTATGTCATATGATACAGACAGATTTGAAGAAATTCTCTATTACAGAATTCTCTGTAATATGTAGATGATTCCTCGATCTAACAAACTATTCGTTGACCAGACAAGCAATGCATGTACAGTTAAAGATATTTTTCAGCATTTACCTATTAGATGAGTTGAGTCATTGTTGCTCCAACTCAGAAACTGTTAGTCAGACTAACTATTCGTTGGCCAGACCAGTGGTCTTTGTCAGAAGATAGAGACAAGTTTAATGTAATTTCTGTATTTTTCAAAATTTGTAGTTTATGTCAGATGATACAGGTAAATGATACAAGGAATTTCCATATTTTTTCTGAATTCCGAAAGAAACCATTCGTTGAGCTGATTGGCGTATGATGTTAGATGATAGCGGTAGATTTAAAATAATTTATTTTTATTTTTTAGAAGTTTTCTATGAGATAAAGTTGCGATATAATTTATCAAACTCAGAAACCATTTGTTGGCCAGGAAAACAGTTGTGTTCGGTGAAACAAGGAGGTTTAAAGTAATTTCTGGGATTTTTTCAAAATTTCGATTGGGCTGGAGTTAAAACAAATTTTGGAAAATCACAGAAATTACGACAAATCTTCCTCTATCATCGAACATAAGATGCTAGTTCGGCAAACCAATAACATTTGAAGAACCAAAGAAAAGGTCCGGATAGTGTTTAAACTGCCAAAAATATGGTAACTCAAGGACTTACTGCAAGTTGATATCAATGTGCGCGGTGAAGTACACCAAACGAAAAGTTGCCCAAAACTAAAGAACTCCCCAACCGGAAATAAATGCGGAAATTGTGGTGGAAACCACACTGCAAATTACCGGAGATGCTCATTCTAAAGAAATATTATTCAATTGTCACGTCCTAGGCGGTAATATCGAACAACGCAAGATGCGCAGAATAATATTCCATCGCATACGCATAATTACTAACTTTCGCCCAGAACATCAACCTACAAACCAACATATACAACCGTTATTCAAGCTGAATCTGCTGAACCTACTCTGAATAACTGCATGCAACTGATGATACAATGCTACAAAACTAATCCGTTATCATCCAGAAACTTGAATGTCTCCGAAAAATTATCTAAGGACATACCACTGGAACGCAAACGATATAAAACAATACAAACTCGAATTACAACATTTCCTAGTAAAACACGAAACTGATCTGAAACCCACTTAACCGATAAACATAATTTCAGATGACGCTCACGAAGTTTATGACACGAAACATCCCATGGGCAGAAGTCGAGGAGGAACTGCTGTTATTATAAAAAAGCAGATTTGTCATTATTCTATAAATGAATGTGAAATGAAAATTTTTTGTAAGCCTGGGCCAGTGTTTTATGGTCGCCAGTGCCAAACACGCCTACTGGGGTTCATGATTGACTAATATATACAAGGGGACGTCAATTAATTAATATTTTTCAAGAAAACCATTACGATAACGCACCGTGTGGCCAACCAATTTATTGGCATACTGTTCGTCGAAAAATCCTTGGAGTCCTTGATTTTGCAGTTACAAGTAAAATAAATCTATAAATAATCCAGGCTTATCTACTCTTAACTGGGGTATCTAGCGAACAACTTTACTAACTTGTTGAGACTTAAGATGTACATCAGTTCCCATATTGACCTGTCGCCTACACTGCAGATGGCTAAAGATATAAATTTTTCTATACAAAATTTTAATGACTTACTGGTCAACGCAGCTATTTCAGCTTCGCCTAAAACAAAGAGGAAACATACAAGACACACCATAACATCCACTGAAATAGAAAACATATTAACAGAAAAACTCCGCTTAAGACGCGTTTTGCAGATTAATTTATCGCCATTTTCAAAACACAACTTTAATCCGGCAAAAAGAAAACTGCAAAGCTTGATACAAAACACAAAATGAATTATATGCTAAACTATCTTAAGGAATTATCTCCACATTCGGACTCAAACTATTCATTATGTAAAGTTACTAAATACCTTAAACGGCCTCAGCAATCAACCCTCGTTGATCCTGAATCGTCTTTCTAAATGTAGATAGCCTAGAAGTGTCGATGAAAAAGTTAATGCCTTCGCTGATCACCGTGTAAGCTTATTCAATCGAAACCTTGGATTATCGCTGGTTCAGACAGATAATGTAGCAGTCAGACCTAAGAAAAAATTCAAGATATAGAAACCACTAGTAAAGTTTACTATTATACATAAATTTCAATTAAATAAAGCCTTTGGGAGAAGAACTGCCTGAGTGTGTCATAAGACGGCTGGCTCAAATATTCTCAAACAAATATCTCTGAGTGCTGGAAACTGTCAACTATAAAAATGATCACGAAGACTGGCAAGGTTCCTATCAAAGTCTCGTTATAAATACTTTGGAAAGAGCAATTATCAAAAATATTAAACCGGAATTACGAAATATCAGAGCCAAGCACGGAACAATTGAGCAAGGGCACCGAATAAACTGCGCCGCCGTCTGCTTGGCCCTAGCATCCGATAAAGTTGGACACGAGGGTCTGCTTCATAAAAGTAATCTTAAATTGCCAGAAATTTACAAACTTATAAATTCGTATTTCTGAAATCGCAGATATTTTGTCAAATGTAATACCTCTTAATCGGGTGAGAAAAATATTCTGGCTGAAGTACTACAAGGCAGGTGCTTAGTCCAACGTACTTCAGATTTACCAACGTTATCGCAAATTATGACATCTACATTCGCAGATGATACGGTAATCGTACTCATACAAATTCATAAGAAGCGTCTTAAACTCTGCCGCAACATAACTATGGCATAGAAATCTGGGTAAAGTAGTGTGAGACAAAGGCCAAAGAAGAGAAATCGACCCATAACATTAACATTCAATAAGCGTATACTGGTCCGCCTGTCACAATAAACGGAAAACGAATCCCTCAAGTAAGCGGAGCAAAATACCTAGGCGTCCATCTAGAAAGACGGTTAACTTTGCGAAAAGATGTTGAAATGAAGCGAGACAATATCAAATTATAAGTGACATAGTCAAAAATTTTCAGAATGATTACAGGAGCACCCTGCTTCCGAAAGAACAAAAATATACTTAAAGACCTTAGCACTCCAACTATCAGAGACGAATTACAGAAGATGCGGATCGGCTATGCAGGGAAATTATCATCTCATCCGGATTTGCTTGCGATAAATCTTAAAGATATACCTATGTATTGACGGTTAAAGAAGAAAACGATGGCTGTGGCAACATAAATTATAAAATTTATTTATTGATAAGAAGTAGCAAAACAAATTGCAAAATGTGCTAATCTGCTGTCAAAAACGGTTTCTGACTCTAAAAAAACTATATTTCAACTTCACCGCATACAAAGACTGTTAAAAATTTACAGAAATTTGTTTAAATTCTTCTCTTTTACCGTCATAAGCCTCTAGTCTGACCAACTATTATTTCTGATTTGATTTAATGAACATATTAAATTTCCACTCCATAGAAAAATTCTGAAAACCTTTTTGAAATTACTGTAAATTGTCATCAGCTCGGTGTTTGGTCAAGGAATGGTATGAGATTTCCAGGAACTATACAAATTTGTATAATTTTCAAATTCAAAAAATAATAAATAATTCAATTTCTAGGATGAGCGAAGCAATTATATAGTTTAAGTTTTATAAAAATGGCTTGTTTTACTGTCACCTATGAATATTTACTGTGTCATGAATGTTTTAGCTGTCACGGCAGTAAATATTTTCAGGGATGTTAGTCAAAAATGTAATGATATTAAAAATTAGTATTGCTATCGCATTTTTGGGGCAATCATTGGGATTTATTCACAAACATTTAACCAAAATCACTTTGTGGTCGCATTGTGCGATCTGCTATTATTTTTCTCATTAGTACTAGATCACCAACAATCGTTGGCGATTTTTTAATATTTTGTTTTTTTCTCATAACTATTTTTTGAGGTTCTTGATTCGGCTTTATGTAGGCTTACGTTTTCCAATCGAGTTCATCTCTACGTCTTGTATCTCTTAATTGAAATTTTCATAATTCAAATCGAAGTTGTTATATATTTTCTTCTTGATTCACTCATCTGTTTTGGCATCACGTTTTTCTTGTATTTCGTTTTTCATGCGTAAGGTGTTGTTTATTGGAAGGGTAAGGAGTTGTTTTCCCTAAAAGTGTTAAATATTCATTAAAATTACCAAAAGTTATATTTTAAAATATGATTCAAATAGAAAACCTTCTTAATTTTAGGCCGATGAGCTTGCTAAACTGTAAATACCACTTAGATTTAATAAAGCTTACAGGCAGCCTCTACTCACCGAAATTATAGGTTATCTTCAAATTTCCAAAACAACGTTAAGTGTTGTCTTCAGAGATATCTCCGTGAGCAAGGTTTGAAATACATCAAAAAATTAAAAGTTGTTGAAAAAATAAGTGCAAAATGGCAAAAACTATTTCTAATGTTTGGGTCAAATTGTCGATTAATTTTCTTTTCTGTCTAGAGATCAATTATTAAACATATTCAAAAATATTGAAAATTATCTCTTCATTGACTAACAAAATATAACGACTTTGAAGTGTGTCCTAATTTGTATTAGATTTTTTGTATTGTAAAAACATTTAGGCGCACAAATTAAAATATATACCTAATAACATTTAAATTGTAGCCTCTAGCCTGTGACTACTCTTCTGATATCGATTTTAATATTAGATATTGAAGTTTATATTCACTGCTCTAGTGTCATCCTTCTATCTAGAATCCGTGTTATTGAGATATGGCAAAATGCGATAATACACCGATAAAGTGATTAAAATGCGAGTAATTTGGAAGTTGAGGGATTAACAATGAAAAATCTAGCCCGTAATCTCTCTTCCGATATTGATTTTGTTTTTAATTGAGTTTTACATTTACTGCCCTAGTTTCATTTTTCTATCTAGGATCCGTGATATCCAGATATGGCAAAATACGCTAATACACCGATAAAGTGATTTAAATGCGAATAATTTGGAAGTTCGTGGATTTACAATGAAAAATCTAGCTTGTGATCATGTATGTGAAGATAGCTCAAATTCCATCCCCGAAAAGTGCGATGGCAACACTAATTATTGCTCTCATGACATTTTTTACTCTCAGCCTAAAAAATCTCGACATTTTTACTCTCAGCCTCAGAGTCTAAAAAGAATGCGATGGCAACAAAATTATTGCTAGCACGACATTTTATATTGTCAGCCCAAAAAATCACCAAATTTTTACTCTCATTTTTACTGTTTACGGAGCACGTACGATTTTTTTTAGAATTTCTCTATGTCTAGGAGTTGCGATATAGTCCATAGAAGACAAAAACTATTCGTTGACCCAACTAGCGGTGCATATCGTTCGATAGGTGACTGTTTACGGAGCACGTGCGATTTTTTTTAGAATTTTTTTATGTCTAGGAGTTGAGATATAGTCCTTAGAAGTCAGAAACTATTCGTTGACCTAACTAGCGGTGCATATCGTTCGATAGGTGACTATTTACGGAGCACGTACGATTTTTTTTAGAGTTTCTCTATGTCTAGGAGTTGAGATATAGTCCATAGAAGACAGAAACTATTCGTTGGCCCAACTAGCGGTGCATATCGTTCGATAGGTGACTGTTTACGGAGCACGTAAAAAAAACGTACGTGCTCCTTAAACAGTCACCTATCGAACGATATGCACCGCTAGTTGGGCCAACGAATAGTTTCTGACTTCTATGGACTATATCTCAAAATTATATTAAATCTTCCTCCATCGACATACATACGTCTGTAGTTAGGCCAACGAATACTTGCTGAGTTATAGCTGAGTTTTTGCACTCTTTCTGCTTGCTAGGAACCATATTTCTACTTAACTTCTAATATATTTTTTTAACCGACAAGGTATTTTCGGGGCTGTCCTTTATACGTTATATTGATGCTAGTAAAATATTTATCTTGATTTGACGATTTTCGCTGTCAGTATATATTTTTGAGAGTAGAATTTTGTTTTTTTTATTTACACGTTGTAGAAACGTTCTGTTTTTTTTCTTATACTCATAATATTTTTATTTATTCTATTATTCGAAAATTTTTATACTCTAATTTAGATTTATCACAATAATTGTGAATTAAATGTCGCGATAGTATAGATAAACTTGTATAGTATTGCCATAAGCAACTTTTTCGATTTTCGGGGATCGAAATTTGGGCTATCTTCACAAAGGTCTTGTGATCCCTCTTCTGAAACTTATTTAAATTTTTGATATTGAGTTTTAAATTTACTGTGATAGTGTCATCCTTTAATCTAGGATCCGTGATTTCTAGGTATGGCGAATTGCGGTAATACACCGATAAAATGATTAAAATGCTAATAATTTGGAAGTTCATGGATTTACTATGAAAGATTTAGCATGCGATCCCTCTTCTGATACCGATTTTATTTTTAGGTATATAGTTTTACATTTACTGCTACAGTGTCATCCTTCTATCTGAGATCCGTGATATCCAGATATGGCAAACTGCGATAATACACCGATAAAATTATCAAAATGCGAATTGTTTGGATGTTTTTGGATTTACTATGAAAAATCTAGCCTGTGATTTCTCTTCTGATTTTATTTTTAGGTATTGAGTTTACATTTACTTCCTTAGTGTCATCCTTTTATCTAGGATCCGTGATATCCAGATATGGAAAAATGCGGCAATACACCGATAAAATGATTAAAATGCGAATAATTTGGAAGTTCAGGGATTTACGATGAAAAATCTAATCTGTGATCCTTCTTCTGATATCGATTTTATTTTTAGGTATTGAGTTTTACATCTACTGTCCTAGTTTCATCGTTAAATTTAGAATCCGTGATATCCAGATATGACAAAATGCGGTAATTCACCGATAAAATGATTAAAATGCGAATAATTTAGAAGTTCAATATAATCATTTTTTCGGTGTATTATCGGATTTTTCCATACCTCGATATCACGGATCCGAGATAAAAGGATGAAACTAGGGCAGTAAATGAAAAACACAATACCTAAAACTAAAATCGATATCATAAGTGGAATCACAAACTAGATGTTTCATGGTATATCTCTGAACTTCTAATCGAATTTTAATAATTTTATCGGTGTATAATCGCATTTTGCCATATCTGGGCATCAAGGAACCTATATATAAAGATAAAACTATGCCAATAAATCCCTAAACTTCCTAATTGTTCTCATTTATTTTATTAGTGCATTTTCGCATTTTGTTATGTAACAATAATTGTTATTATCAAAATTTTGTATTATTTTTACTACTTTCATGTATAATAATTTCGCCTAAATGTTTGCTCAGTCAAGATATATTTTTTACCAATACACTGATAATAATTATAAAGGTAGTAAAATTTTAGTAAAAACTTCAAGTTTGTCCTAAAATTGTCCTAAATATAATAACGTCATTTAGGACAAAGCTACGACATACTTCATTGCCGTGGTTAACTACAGCAGCGAAATTTTTGAATTTCAAAATGAAACTTTGCATACCGATTAAGCCCAATTTTTGCTAATTAGTGCTCACAGGAAAAAATTAGTGCTAGTCCAGGAGCCGAAAAAACGAGGGAACAAATTTCAAATTTCGCCTGAAAGACGGAATAAGTAAAACCCGATTTCTAGAAAACACCAGATTTAATTTAAGCCTAATTTTAAAACTTTCTAAAGGCCGCTAAACTGATGAAATTTCTGCTTATCATAGAAATTTGATTTTCATAAATTTCCATTCATAAATGGAGGAAAACCAAACTAGCCCCTGAAAGATAGTACCTGAATTGTCCCCGTGTTGCCATATGGCAAGAAAAATTATATCTCATTTTGTGTCGATATAGAAAGAGAATCAACAAAATTAAAAACGTTTTGCCGTTAGTTTTGTTTTGTAAAAGGACAACAGTTACTTGGCTAGAAAAATTATTTCAGTTGTGCGTTTGCTCTTACTTGTAAATTAAGCAAAAAAAAAAAATCTTGTGAAAAAAGTTAAAATGGACTATATGAAAAAGTTAGTTAAATTTTATTTTTAAGTTCCGTTATTTTTCCATAAAATATTTTTAGAAATAATGCTAATCAACCCTGAATGTGCTACATGACGTAATGGGGTTTTGCACCTGTTTTTCTGCCTGTTGCCATACGGCTACTCGGCGACATACGCAGAGATTTTTTTCCGTTTTCTCCGTCTTCTTAGTTTTTTTGTGTTATTGTTTCATTGTGTTCTGTTGTTTGGTAATTTTTGTTTAAATTTGATTATCCGTTTTGCAATTATTACAGTTATTTATGTGTTTTCAAGAAAAATTACGTCGAAAGAGGCTCCTGATTACCTCGAATAACTCGAAGGTTTCGAGGATAACGATACGGACGAGGTTCGTTTTATTGAGCCTCGAGAGCTTTAAGATGAGTTGTCCAGCGGATGAGTTGAGCTAAAAGCAAATTGCGAAATATTAATGAAAAGTGGTCGCCGAATTACAACTTTGGACGATGCAAATGATTCCGACTTTGAATTGTACGTGGAAAATGCATCGTGTATCCCATTATTTGCAGATGTACACGAGCTTAGTTCTCCAACATCAAACGAACCATCGACTTCAGCTTCAATCGAAAAGCCACGTAGAAAACGGAAAATGAAATCTAAAACAAAAAAAACTGCCACACGTAAATCAACTAGAAAAATTGATGCAATTTTCACCTACAACGTCGACGATAATTCCATCACCATGACTCCAATATTTCCTGAAGGGAATTATGAAGATTTTCGAATTTTTAAGCTCCATGAGCAGTTCGAAAAATTTTTTGACGACGAGTTGATGCAACTTACAGCAGACGAATCAGCCAAATATGCGGTGTTTCGCGAGAAAGGCAATCCTAAACTACTGTTGCTGAACTACGAACATTTATTGAAATTCTTCTGATCAGTGGTTATAATTAGCACACCAGTCTTCGGAGTATGTGGAGCAATAATGATGATTTGCGGAACTACCTTGTGTTCAACAGCATGCGAAAAAACCGATTCAACGAAATATTGCAATTTCTCCACTTTGAAGATAGTAATCATGCCGGCTCAAGTGAAAACCCGAATCCAGATAAAATGTGGAAGCTTCGTCTAATTACGGGCCGTTTAAAATCCAAAATGTTGTTACATTTTCATCCAGAACAAAATTTATCATATGATGAAAGTATGATAGGCAGAAAGTATGAAAGTATGATTCTAGATTAAAGAAAAGCAATTGCGGTTTGGCTACAATGTCTGGTCATTATGCACTCCGTCTGGATATATGGTGAATTTCGAAGTGTATCAAGGAAGAAATCCTCGTTCGAATGTAGACTACGAAGAAAAATATGGCAAATGTGCTGCACCACTCGTAAGCATGATCGACGAATTACCGGAGGCTACCATAAACTTGCCATTTGCATTTTACTTCGACAAACTATAAAGAGCAAAGTCGTTGTTCCTCGTCCTTGTGTTGTGACGGAATACAATAAATATATGTGTGGGGTCGACCGTTTAGATCCAAATGTCGCTCTTTATCGCATTGCATACAAAGGCAAAAAGAGGTGGAGCTCTATTTTTACCTGAAGACATATTGCCAAATACTATTGTCAACATTATGGTGAGAAGCCAAAGCGATCAGGCCCATCAGTCAATTCGAAGCGTAAAGTTAACGAAAACTCTGTAGAAACAAGACGCTGCGCTGGTGACCTTTCCAAATCTATTGGACGTATTGCTTGCGTCAAATGCAACGTTGGTCTTTGTGTGAAATGTTTTCAGCCATACCACACAAAACAATAAGAAATACTGAATTTAATAAATAATTACAAGAAATTTACATAAAAATTATATTTTATTTCAAATGTATATTTAGTTATATATGGAAATCATTTTGTTGAAAAAATTCTCTATGGGTGTCCCCGTGTTGACATATGGTAACGGGGGTTTTCCCGAAAACTACAAATGGGGTAAAACTACAAAATAGAGAGGAATATCGTTGAATAATATTTGTGTTGAACAACAAATTAAACGATAGAAATGAAATGTTCTAAAGTCCAAGTCATAAGCAATTCAGACAGTATATTCCTGTCAGGTATGTTCATTGTCATCTCAAAAATATAGTGGCTGAAATTGTGCTAATCTAGAATTGGCTCAATTCCATTGAACAACAACGATCAACGATCAATTTTCTAACAAAAAGTGTTCTAGAAACCAATGAAGTTGGCACTTCTGATTACATATTCCTATCAAATATGTTCATTGCCATCCGATGAACCTTTTCCAAGATTTCAGTGCATTATGTTTTAAGAATTAATGTCCTAAGCAAGTACCGAAAAATGTGCATAGTCTACAAAAATAATCTCAACTATTCGTCGCCTGAATTTGTTATACATTGAATAACAAAAAAAAACAACTTTAGCTTTTTGATAAATGAATTCTTGTTGAGATTTACATAGTTCTACAAAAAACGTATATGTGTTGTTTATAGGGTGAAACTATCAAAATATGTTTTGACTGTGAAACGAATAGAGGGTTAGTTCATCAAGTGTTTTGTACGCATATCACGTAACTTTCAGAAAATTGATTGATCATTTTTGTATTACGAGAAAAAAATTTGAGTTTTGATCCAATTAATTCTGTGGTTCAAGTATTTTGTATAAAGTTAACTAATAATCAGATATAATTTTTATAGAAAAATGCATATAAAGTATGCTAAAACTAAATAAGAAATACACAACAGCAACAACAAAAGCGGCGGAAAGCTACTTTATATACTCTCAATAGCTTTTCCATTTTACTATATGTTCCCATCTATATAGCCAGCCATATACATGAAAAATTCGGTTTCCATTCGTTTGCATTGTGTGTTGTTCCATTGTATAAGGATGAAGAGGAAGACGAGGAAAACAAATTCTATGTAATAAATTTGCATAGATAAATTTCCATATTTTTTTATTTTTTTTTTGCAAAATACCACAAGAAAAACAGGAAAATTTCATCGTTTATTTCCGCCCACTTGACTTTTTACATATATCAAGTTTTCCGGACCATTACATGTTTAGTGATTGTATGGGCCGAGTAAATAAAACGCAAATGCTTGTGATGATGGAAAAGAAGTCGAAGAAGTTGAAAAACAATATTCTTGCAGCAAAAGTTTTTCGTGTGTAAGGTAGTTATGGGGAATAATTTTGTGGTTTGGGACATGGTGGTGTAAATTTGTAGCATATACATACATGGATTGTGGCATGTGGTAGATAAATCGTCGCCAGCTTCTATAATATTTATCCACAATAGACACATATTTTCTGTTTATATTTTATATGCAATCTGTTTTTATATGGTTTCGGTTGTTATATTTAAAGGAAACAGTGTATAGTACTCGTATGTTGTGTTTTTTTATATTTCCAGAATATTGAATACGGTACGGATGGTTCGTTTCGTTACCGGATACAGATTATCTGGGTTATTTTAGTGATAAATAAATAAGAAAAGCTACAGTTTCGTCATACTTGAAATGAAAGTGGAAAATAAGCTTTGTGGAGCTGCGCGATATTTATTTTGATTACTAACCAATGTATAAAGCGAATGAAGATTAAAAACATGTCGTATAGTCATAAAAAACGGAACCTGATAGCTGGAATCACCAACCTAATATTGAGAAGCACAAGTTCATTTCATCATTATTATAGTTCATTACAAACTATATATAAATGTCATAATAGAGAAGACTAATAATAGTTCTTATAGTTTCGGCAAGTCAAACCTTGCAGGCGCACACACAAACCAAATTCTTTCATTCATAACATTTAAATTACTGTATTCACAAAAAAAAAAAAATTAAATTACCTCTCTTCATAATTCGATTAATAATTTTCTAATTTTCTGATGTAATATATATAAGACGGCGAGCTACTTGTTGCAAAGTCACAAAACAAATTACAATAATTACGTATAATTATTTACACTAGCGACCTAGAGACCAAAATTAACCAAAAAAAAAAATCTAATTCATATTTTTTTTTGTTATCTAAACGACGATAATTTTACTTTCTTTCGTCTATAAAAAAAAAATAGAATTTAGTGCCGCGGTGATACGGTATGATGAATACTCTACCACACGATATATAATTTTGTGGTCTGGTCAGTTATATAAACATTTCCGTTACAGAAACCACGAACCAAATATAAAATTCCATAGCTTGCAACAATTTGTATACGGGTACGTGATTGACAATGTGAAATTTTACCTTGAAACACTTTTCCCGCAAAAAATTTTTTTTTTACAAAGGTAAAAAAATTAACCGCCGTTTTCAACAAAAGTGAATCTGGCCAAGGATCTTACCTTATTATGATTAACAATTTAAATTGTACATTAAATGTATTTTTACGTGTTTTGTTAGAAGCTTAATTGAAAAACACATCTTTTGTTGAACTTTTGTACCAGTAATAACAATGCAAATGTATACACAAAACAACAGCAGTGGTCCATCAATCAACATAGTGTTTAGAATGTGACTTTTAGAAATAAAAATTAATGCTGTTTGGACATTATTATTAAAAATTGAAAGTGTAATTATTCTTATTGAATAATTTATTGTACGTATACATGTTTTATTGTGTACTGTTGGTATTCAAAAAAAAAACAGCGCAGAGTGTATGAGGGGTGGTAATATGAATAATTAATTATACTAAAATTACTTACAGGAATACCTCGTAAAGCGCATTACTTGTACTGCAGTCTGACATTCACATAACCAATCCATCCTATATGATTGTAAATGGCTGAAGAATATGATTCAAACGGAATAGTAAATTTCCTGTTTGATATTCCGTGTGAAATGATGATTGACGGAAAGTCAGTTAAAATGTGCATTGTGACAGTTGTAAAACGCCACAAAATGCGACAGTCGCATCAAAGAGTAATATGCACGTTAAACTAAATGGAATGTGTATTATTTAGTAATCCGTATAATAATAAACCTCCTTACGTAACATTACAACAATGGCGGCAATAATTACTAGATTTCACTGGCAAAACTCATAAATAGTTTTTTTTACAAAAAAAAAAAATATAAAAATCGAAAGACAGGCGATATCCGACGAAAGATAGACAAAAGTTGATAGAGCAAAATAAACAAAACCAACCAACAAATGTATCAAATGTGCACGTAACATCACTGCAAAAATATCAATTACACAACATGGTGAAAACTGAATTGTGTTATCGGCGATACAAAACCATCTTTATTATCGAGGCAGCTACAGCACCACAGAAAGTTGATTTGCTAACTCTCTGCAGCCCACAATCAATTGTTTGTCAATATGATTTTACCACTCAGAAAAGACACCATTTCCTTCGATGACGCAGTGAGAGAGCTTAAGAGATTTTTGAAGGTTAAAAAAAGAAACTGGTTAATGATTTTTCCGAGTATGCCAAGTATCTGAAATGCCAACATTTCGACATTGCAAATTGCACATCCGTCGATATAAAAGTATTAATGTTTGTGCAAAAACAAGATAAGCCGTAGGACGCTCAGACATTGAAGTAACTTTTTAACAAGCTTGACAGTTAAGAGGTGTAAGTAGAAGGAACTGAAGTGGGTGCTGTAGAAATGACTTGTAAACAGCCTTAAAATCGACAAGTTGATGGTTTTTTGCCCCGGTAGCTCGAATATTGAAGTGTTAATATCTGAACTGGATGACCTGATTTCAGTTCTGACCGATCGTTCTGGAAGCGGTTAGTAGCGCGTTTATGGCTGGGTTGAAATTGCACAACAAAGAAGGTGTTGGAACGCATGTAAGAAAGCAAATTCAAATTTGAATGCGTGCTTGAAAGTGATTAATTGAGACCTCTGGATATATGGAGCGTGTCCATTGCGAAAGGAAATCACAAAAATGAATGAGGACATTTATCAGACAAAAATATCAGTCGCACTTTATTGTTATTCTGGGTTTGTGCAACATAATAAACGCATCTTTAACACTGAAGAAAAAAAAGTCAATCGTTCGCAATATACGCCCAGTGCATTTCCCAGCGGCTGAAGCGATCGAAAATGAGCTCAAGAAAGATACTACAATTATTGAAAGTAATCAGATAGATCGATTACTGGGGTTTCTTCGCACCGCTTGAAGCCGCCAAAAGAAATGACGGGTGTATTTGTATTTGCGCAACACTAAGGTTAGATGAAGCACTAGATTGAAACTTGATACAAGTTGACAATGCCGGAAGGAATATTCTCAAAGCTGAGTCAACACCGAGTGTAAATCAAAATCAACCTGTTTGACGCTTTTCTACAGGTGAGGATGGATGACGAATTAAGAAAACATATGAAGATTAACACCCAATGTTGCTTGTTTCAAGTAAACTACCTGTACCTGGATTTTTTTCACAATTAGTCGTTACAATGATGGGCAGAGCTATAGTCGCTTTTTCATTTATTCACGATTTTATTGTTGGAGGAAGTGACAAAAGGGATTATTCAATACAATATTTTCGAGGCAATGAAACACATCCAAAAGTACGGTTTCAGCTTAAGTTCGAAAAGTTTCCGTTTGACCAGTAGTAGTTGTAGTTGGGATTCGCTCGAAACGCAATATTTCCAAATGCAATATTTCTAAACGCGATGTGGTACATAACGCGATATGGTACAGAATATGCATTGCGAAGCGACGGGAGCACAGCGACCCTGCTGATATAACCCGGTCTTACTCGTATACTCCCGCTTCTATCGATTTTTAAATTCCTATAAACTGAAATTAAATGTCCCCATCAGCGCCTCGCCTGATATAACCCAGTCCTATAATCTTGCTCTTATCGATTTTTAAATTGTAATAAACTGAAATTTTTTCAGTTAGGAGCGGAGCGACCTGCTCGCGTTTTGTACCATATCGAGTTTGTACCGTATCGCGTTTAGAAATATCGCGTTTCAAATGGGACCCGATGTAATTGCAGGGTCTCAACGCCTACGCAAATGGCTTACGACCAAACCCCAGAAAACATCCAACAATTGCAAGCTTGCTTCTACGAAAGAAGCAGTTACATCGTACGACAAATTCTTAAAACAACTAAATTACTTGCATTAGTCATTCGACGAACTGTTGTCCAAACACTAAACAATTTTAGTAGCTACCGGCGCATCAAGAAGCTTTTGAGAATTTAAAAAAAATGCATACGGGGAATTTGTCTGTAATCCACTATGACCTAAATTCGTGCCGATATACATATACTGATAAGCACGATCTACCAGATGGAACCAACTCGCCGATCATGCACGAGACACAATAATTTACAACGAACGAGAAACCCTACTCGCAGATCCAGCTAAAAGATTTGGTACTGATGTGGTCTGAAACTGATTCGTTGATTCATATACTATTGTAAGTTCAAGCTGTTGGTGATTTATGGAACAAACAACTGCATTCCGATGTACACGGCTAGCCCTTGCAACGTTACGAACTCATTTTGCTCATTTACGATTCCGATGTACATTCCGATGTACACGGCTAGCCCTTGGCAACGTTACGAACTCATTTTGCTCATTTACGATTTTACCATCACTTACGTGAACACGGAGAGCTCGCGATCATTTGCCGGTCACGAGAAAACAGAAGAAGTTATACCAGTATATGCGACACATCAAAGGTCTCCATCCTAATCGAGAATGGTTTTCCGCGATCACGTGAGCAGATAAGCTAGATAAAATAGACCAATTTTTTGCTCGATGAGGAGAACTAATGATCATCCACGGTTGCATTATTTATGGCGGCCGCATCGTTGTCCCGAGTCTCTACCGTACCTACATTCCTTCCTAGCCGCACTAATGCCACCCAGGAGAGGCTTGCATGAAAGTACTGACACGAAACAAAGTCTATTGCTCATCGATCGATCAAGATTCCGACAAATTGCACGTTGTAGCCATAATCAATTCAAAGTGGTCCATATGGCCAATAGAGGAAACACATCGACTTTGCAGAACCTGTAAATGGTTTTCGACAATTCGATCGACCGTTTAGACGACGTTTTTCCTGCCAGGGAATTTAAAGCACCATCGTTTCGGACAATCGTCCTCAGTTTGTATCAGCAAATCAAACTGGCACTGTTTTACCCACAGCCAAATAATCAGTCTGAAACATTAGTCGACTCGTTAAAGACCGGATTAGAGGAGCTAGAAAGACTGATAGAAAATCTCAAGTACACAAAATTTGAAATCCGTATAGTTTTAAAACATAAAAAATTCACTTTACAAACTAACAAGTTAAAACTACATAGTGCTAAAATCCAACAGATAAATTTAATGATCTTTCTTTCTATAGGGACACTCGAAATGTGTTAGGTTATAGCAGCCATAATAACATGGCATGCAATTTATAGCGTTGAACAACGTGTGTAAATAATCAAATTTTGTTTTCAAAATCAGTGTGCCGCTAGAGAAACGTTCCGCTAGTTATTTGAATATTATCCCCGCCACAACCGTCCAGTCGAGACAACTATTCGATCTTTGGCCAAGTTCAACTCAACCGTTTCGATAAAATATCAGCTAATACTTGTGCCTGCCTCTCCGCCCATTTCTCACCGTTTGCAGAAACTTGGCCTTATGCGATCTCAAATTAGAGAATTTTGCGTCAAGACCTAGCTCTGCGCCCAAATAAAATTCAATGTATCAAGAAACTTAAGGTAAACGACCATATAATTGTCGTGTGTTCGCTAGTTGGGCTCTGGAGCAGTTGTAAGTTGACCTAAATTTCGCCAAAAAAAATATCTTTAGCACAAGGCGCATTTTTGGATGAATGGATATGTGAACAAGCAAAATTATGGAATATGGGGCGAAACCAGTCCACACGAGATATATTTACAAGTACCAAATTCTTCAAGAGAAAGACACTTTTCAGTGCGGATTTAGGTTTGGCGGAATTATCGGCCTTTATGTCTTCACAAACGTAACAAACATTGCCATAATCGTCAACGGCGAACACTTCAGACTAATGATAAGCAACTTCTTGTGACCTAAACTGGATGATATGAATACCACCGACATGTGGTTTCGGCAGCAATTTAGGCATATGGTCATCTCGCGGATATGTTCACCATGTTGTAATTTATGAAGTAAACATTTTGGGGAAATACGGTTTTTTACAGATTTAAAATTTTGGAAAACTGATCTGGACCTTTTTATTTCAAAGCTGCGGTATTTAAAATATTTGCAAAAAAACAAAAAAATCAGTGGGGTCTTCCAATTTTTGAATAACGCTTAAGTATGAAATTTCATCCCGATTAACAAATTTGTCTGGGTCGTATCAAGGCCGAATATTTTTTTAAACACATTTTTGTTAAAAGTCCTCATTTTTGCTGAAATTTTGGTGAACTAATCTGACTGATGTTATAGTAAAATTAACATTGACGCAAATGATATAATTTTCACTAGTAAGTTGTTCACTTCAATAAAAATCACTAGGACCCTCCATTTTATGTTAAAAGCTGAAGAATAAAATTTCATCCTGATCTATTAATCCGGCTAGGCTATACAGAGACCATATTTTTCATGAAAAACAGTTTTTCTAAAATTAAAAATCGACATTTCCGCTTAAATATTGGAAATCTGATCTGAACAGATATTGTTTAAAAAAAAAACAACATTTTGAATCTTTTAGTTCATAAACGTTTTTCTTGCAAATAATATTATTTTTAAAATAATTGTAAAAACGAAGAATGGGAGCTTTCTCTTTCAGATACCGTTTTTTGCAAAAAATCACTGAAATCTCCCAATTATTGGGAAAAACCTAAATTTGAGGTTTCACTTAGGCGATATAGCGAATGGTCAATCTGGAAAAATCTTTAAGTCAAAATTTTCCATCTATGATCTTTGTCAAAAATCGTTATTTCCGCATAAATTTTGAAAAACTGATGTGGACCAGTATTATTGCGGAAATATTTCAAAATATTTTAGTTTATAGTCGTTTTGATTGTAAATGAGATTTGCAAAAACGAATAAATCAATGGGATCTCCCAATTATTTAGAAAAAACTCTTTAGTATGAAGTTTTATTTTATTATAATAAATCCGTATGAGCTGTATGTGGTAATGCTCATTACCTTACAATGGGGATAAGGGACCTCCCCAGCTGATTTAATATTCGCTTCTGTTAGATTAGGTATCGGAATCTAACAGAAGCGAATATTAAATCAGCTGGGGAGGTCACTTATCCCCACTGTAAGGTAATGAGCATTTGTATGCTTAATGCTGATGGTCATTGTAATAATTAGGCATATACCTTTATATCTGCCAAACTCTGTGAACGGAGAGTTTTTTAGCGACATATGAGCATAATTCCGATACCTAATCTAAGAGTAGCGAATATTAAATCAGGGGGAGGTCGCTTATCCCCACTGTAAGGTAATGAGCATTTGTATGCTTTATGCTGATGGTAATTGCAATAACTAGGCATATACCGTTACATCTGCCAAACTCTGTGAGCGGAGAAATTTATGGTGACGTATGAGCATAATTCCGATACCTAGCCCAACAGAAGCGAATATTAAATCAGTGGGGGAGGTCCCTTATCCCCATTGTAAGCTAATGAGCATTTGTATGCTTAATGCTGATGGTCATTGCAATAATTATGCATGTACCGTTATATATGCCAATTTCTGTGAACGGAGAGTTTTTCAGCAAACATATGAGCATAATTCCGATACCTAATCTAACAGTAGCGAATATTAAATCAGCTGGGGAGGTCGCTTAACCCCACTGTAAGGTAATGACCATTTGTATGCTTTATGCTGATGGTCAGTGCATTAATTAGGCATATACCGTTACATCTGCCAAACTCTAAGAGCGGAGAAGTTTATGGTGACGTATGAGCATAATTCCGATACCTAATCTAACAGTAGCGAATATTAAATCAGCTGGGGAGGTCGCTTATCCCCACTGTAAGGTAATGACCATTTGTATGCTTTATGCTGATGGTCATTGCAATAATTGGGCATATACCGTTACATCTGCCAAACGTCGTGAGCGGAGAAGTTTATGGTGACGTATGAGCATAATTCCGATACCTAATCTAACAGTAGCGATTATTAAATCAGCTGGGGAGGTCGCTTATCCCCACTGTAAGGTAATGAGCATATGTATGCTTTATGCTGATGGTAATTGCAATAATTAGGCATATACCGTTATATCTGCCAAACTCTGTGAACGGAGAGTTTTTCAGCAACATATGAACATAATTCCGATACCTAATCTAACAGAAGCGAATATTAAATCATCTGGGGAGGTCGCTTATCCCAACTGTAAGGTAATGACCATTTGTATGCTTTATGCTGATGGTCAGTGCAATAATTAGACATATACCGTTACATCTGCCAAACTCTGTGAGCGGAGAAGTTTATGATGACGTATGAGCATAATTTCGATACCTAATCTAACAGTAGCGAATATTAAATCAGCTGGGGAGGTCGCTTATCCCCACTGTAAGGTAATGAGCATTTGTATGCTTTATGCTGATGGTTATTGCAATAATTAGGCATATACCGTTACATCTGCCAAACTCTGTGAGCGGAGAAATTTATGGTGACGTATGAGCATAATTCCGATACCTAGCCCAACAGAAGCGAATATTAAATCATTGGGGGAGGTCCCTTATCCCCATTGTAAGCTAATGAGCATTTGTATGCTTAAAGCTGATGGTCATTGCAATAATTAGGCTTATACCGTTATATCTGCCAAACTCTGTGAGCGGAGAAGTTTATGATGACGTATGAGCATAATTTCGATACCTAATCTAACAGTAGCGAATATTAAATCAGCTGGGGAGGTCGCTTATCCCCACTGTAAGGTAATGACCATTTGTATGCTTTATGCTGATGGTCAGTGCATTAATTAGGCATATACCGTTACATCTGCCAAACTCTAAGAGCGGATAAGTTTATGGTGACGTATGAGCATAATTCCGATACCTAATCTAACAGTAGCGAATATTAAATCAGCTGGGGAGGTCCCTTATCCCCACTGTACGGTAATTTTATACTTAAAATTTGTTGTGTGTGCTTGAGCTTGTTTTATTTTCTCGGGATGGAATTTGATTTTCTCCATATTTTTTTTTAATTTTTCGAACTGAAAAGCAGTTTAATGGATATAGCGGAGAAACCCATGGATTTAGCGGATAGTTTTCGGGACAGCTTCACATACGCGCACTATTAAATATTCAGTTATATGTAATGGGTTTTCCAATAGGAATGATGTGATTTTTAGATGACGTTTCGGCCATTTGTAATATGTCATGATCTATCATTTTTTATTTCATTGTATTCAGTTATGTTTACAATTTCATCATGGTGAGATATACGCAAGAGCAACGTTTACAAATTATTCAGTTTTATTATCAAAATAATCGTTCTCCAATTACAACTTTTCGTGCGCTTTTGCCATTTTATGCTCGTAATAATCGTCAAAGTGTGCTCGCTATTGGTCGAATTGTTAAAAATTTCGAGCGTACATTTTCTTTACATAATGTTTAAGTGCCAATAAGACAAAGATTTGCTCGAAGTAATGCAAATATTGCTGCCGTTCAGGCAAGTGTTGCTGACGACCGCAATTTGTCGATTCCAAGACGTACTCAGGAATTGGCACTGTCTCAAACCATAACCTGGCGGATTTTGAGAAAGGGTTTGGGTTTGCATCCGTATAAAATTATTCTCACTCAAGAACTGAAGCCATTGGATCACCGTAAACGTTGTGAATTTGCTGATGGAACAACTGGAAAATGATATCGATTTTTTTAAGAAAATCATCTTCCCCGATTAGGCTCACTTTCATCTGAGTGGTGCGGTAAATAAACAAAGCTGTCGATTCTTGTGCAAAGAAAATCCACAAATTATTCATAAAAAACCGTTACATTCACCTAAATTGACAGTTTGGTGTGGTTTTTGGTCTGGTGGAATCATCGGTCCGTATTTTTTTCGAAATGAAGCTGGTAACATCGTTACTGTCAATGGAGATCGGTATAGATCGATGATAACCAACTTTTTATGGCCGAAATTGGAAGAAGTTGATCTTGACAACATTTGGTTCTAACAAGACGGGGCAACGTGCTACACAGCAAGTGCAACAATTGAATTATTGCGAGAAAAGATTGGAGATTCGATTTGAAATAAGAAATTGTGATATTGAATGGCTTCCAAGAAGTTGAAATTTAACACCATTAGACTATTTCTTGTGGGGTTATTTGTAGTCATTGGTCTTAGCTATAAACCAAGCTTTATTCAAGCTTTCAAGTCAATATTGAACGTGCTATTCATGACATACGACTTGATTTATTGGAAAGTGCTCGAAAATTGGGTTCGTCGAATTCGTTCCTGCAGAAGAAGTCGTGGAGGCCATTTGAATGACGCTTTATTCCGAACTTAATTGTATCGATTGTACTTCACATTAATTAATAAACATTACAATTTCCTTAACAATTAGTGTGTTTTTTAAAGAAATCATATCATTCTTATTGGAAATATAATATATATATATATATATATATATATATATATATATATATATATATATATATATATATATATATATATATATATATATATATATATATATATATATATATATATATATATATATATATATATATATATATATATATATATATATATATATATATATATTGGCCTATATAGTCGTATTGGCATAGCAATCAAAACCAGTTGCATACACGTGTATCGAATGATATGACCCTAATGCTGCACCAGCACTTGTAGCACAATCCAATGAAAATGGTACTGGAATTTTTTACAAATTAATTACAAATTTGTTACACAGTTAGAACATTTTTTACAAGTCCCGTTATTCTGCAATTCGTTTGTGGGCTGGCATTAGACAAAGCTACACCACACTTTTCGTATTTTTGTTATTATTTATTATATCGGGCTGGGGGTGGTACTGTAATTTTTTACAAATTAACTACAACATATTGGTATAGCTCAACCCTAAAAAACTACCCCCAAGCGGTGTAATTTGTACACCCTTAATTTATTACAACAACCCACACCCACAAAAATCAATCGTAATGTATCGAACTTCCTTCCTATGCAAGAAATAGGCACCCCTAAATTTATTACAACAGCCCACACCAACAATAATCTATAAAATTTATCGAACTTCCTTCCTATGCAAGAATTAGGTATCCCTGAATTTATAACAATAGCCCACACCCACAAAATCTGATAAAAATGTATTAAGCCTCCTTCCTATGCAAGAAATAGGTATCCCTGAATTTATTACAACAGCCCACACCCACAAAAATTGATCAAAATGTATCGAACTTCCCTCCTATGCAAGAAATAGGCCCCCTGAATGTATTAAAACAGCCCACACCCATAAAATTCTGTAAATATGTATTGAACATCCTTCCAATGCAAGAATTAGGTATCCATGATTTTATTACAACAGCCCACACCCACAAAAATCAATCGTAATGCATCGAACTTCCTTCCTATGCCAGAAATAGGCACCCCTGAATGTATTACAACAGCACACACCCACAAAAATCAATCGTGATGCATCGAACTTCCTTTGTATGAAAGAAATAGGCACCACTGAATTTATTACAACAGCCCACACCCACAAAAATTGTTCAAAATGAATCGAACTTCCTTCCTATGCAAGAATTAGGTATCCCTGGATTTATTACAACGGCCCACACTCACAAAAAATCAATCGTAATGCATTGAACTTCCTTCCTATGCAAGAAATAGGCACCCCTGAATTTATTACAACAGCCCACACCCACAAAAATCGATCAAAATGCATCGAGCTTCCTTCCAATGTAGGAAAAAGATATCCCTGTATTTATTCCCAGGTGTGGGCTATTGTAATAAATTCAAGGGTGCCTATTTTTTGCATAGAAAGGAAGTTCGATGCATTTTGATTGATTTTTGTGGGTGTGGGCTGTTGTAATAAATTCAGGGATACCTATTTATTGCATTGGAAGGATGTTCGATACATGTTGGTCGATTTTTGTGGGTGTGGGCTGTTGTAATAAATTCAGGGATACCTAATTCTTGCATTGGAAGGAAGTTCGATGCATTTTGATTGATTTTTGTGGGTGTGGGCTGTTGTAATAAATTCAGGGATACCTAATTCTTGCATAGGAAGGAAGTTCGATGCATTTTGATTGATTTTTGTGAGTATGGGCCGTTGTAATAAATCCAGGGATACCTAATTCTTGCATAGGAAGGAAGTTCGAAGCATTTTGAACAATTTTTGTGGGTGTGGGCTGTTGTAATAAACTCAGGGGTGCCTATTTCTTGCATAGGAAGGAAGTTCGATGCATTACGATTGGTTTTTGTGGGTGTGGGTTGTTGTAATAAATTAAGGGTGTACAAATTACACCGCTTGGGGGTAGTTTTTTGGGGTTGAGCTATTCCAATATGTTGTAGTTAATTTGTAAAAAAATACAGTACCACCCCCAGTACGATACAACGATACAATAAATATTAACCGAAAATTAACAGAAATGCGATAAGCATGTTGTAACGACAAATATGGTTTTTGAAGAATTGCACCCCTTAGAGGTAGTTTTTTCAGATTGAACCATGCCGATATGTTGTAATTAATTTGTAAAAAATTCCAGTTCCACCCCCAGCCCGATACAATAAATATTAACAATAATACGAAAAGTGTGGTGTAGCTTTGTCTAATGCCAGCCCACACACGAATTGCAGAATAACGGGACTTGTAAAAAATTTTCTAACTGTGTAACAAATTTGTAATTAATTTGTAACAAAATCCAGTACCGTTTTCATTGGATTGTGCTACAAGTGCTGGTGCAGCATTAGGTTCATTCTATAAGAGGTGCTGTTTGAAATAAAATTGGTCTCATCAAAAATTTACGAGAATTTCCCATTTGTTAATGCGTTGGAAAATCGAATCGCATAGAATATTTTGGCGATTTTTGGGTTACACTGTATTAACTATTGGCCAGATCACAGAGATTCTACCGAATAATGGCTAGTATCAAATGATGGCATAAGAGGTGGTCGGAAGCTGAGATGGTAGGACGCTTTTTAGTACCAGGAAGCGATTCGTGTAAGGGCTTGTCTGGTGGGCCCCGGGTTTGTTTTTCTTTTTTTCTTTGCTGAAATGATTTAAATGAAAATTGCTTGAAAGAGGTTTTCTATAGTACCAGGAATCGATTGCAATGGATCCAGATTTCGTGAAAAATCATGTAAGACCTTGTCTGGTTGGCCCCGGGTTCATTCTTAATATTTTTTCTCCGCCCAAACGATTTAAATTAAAATTGCTTAAAGGCGGTTTTGCAGTACGACCCCGGATTCATTTTTAATTTGTTTTCTTAGCTCAAACGATTTTAATGAAAATAGCATGACAACGGTTTTGGAGTACCAAGAACTAATTACGATGGATCCTTATTTCGGAAAAAACCGT
Organism: Nephrotoma guestfalica; assembly: GCA_963691935.1. Taxonomy (NCBI): domain Eukaryota; kingdom Metazoa; phylum Arthropoda; class Insecta; order Diptera; family Tipulidae; genus Nephrotoma; species Nephrotoma guestfalica. The sequence goes on along the minus strand of OY829914.1, from coordinate 213,362,438 downwards.
ATAAGGGCTCGTTTTAGCTCAAACAATTTAAATGAAAATAGCATGTAGTAGGTTTTCTAGTACCAGGAACCGATTTCGAAGGATCCTGGTTTCGGGAAAATTCGTATAAGAGCTTGTCTGGTAGGCCCCGGGCTTATTTTTAACTTTTTTCTTAGCTCAAACGATTTAAAGAAAAATTGATTGTAGGGGGTTTTCAAGTACTAGGAACCGATTGCGATGGATACTGATTTCGATAAAAATCGAATCGTATAAGGGCTTGCCTGGTGATCCCATATTCATTTTTAATTGTTTTCTTAGCTCAAATGATTTAAATTAAAATTGCTTGCAGGAGGTTTTCTAGTACGGGTGGGAACCGATTGTGATGGATCTTTAATTCGAGAAAAATTGTTTAAGGAATTGTCTGGTGGGTCCCGAGTTTAACTAGTTGAAAAATCTCGTAGTTTCTTGATGATACGAATTTTATTTCAAAGATCACCTTTTATGCCATCATTTGATACTAGCCACTACTCGGTAGAATCTCTGTGATCTGGCCAATAACTAATACAGTGTAACCCAAAAATCGCCAACATATTCTATGCGATCCTGAATGTTTAATAGTGCATACTACAATTTATTAACTTTATTAAATTACATAAAATTTTTTGTTTTACTTATGTAAATATTTTTAAATTACAAATTTGTTTTTTTTATTTCAATCAAAATTAAGTTTTGATTATTTGAAGAAAATAGTTAAAATTAAAGGAAATCCGACTGTTGTCAGGTTTCCATTGTTAACATTGATTTTGCCGACCGTTTGTTTTTGTTAATTTCACAAATTTGATTTTCGTTAATTTTGTGGTTTTGTTAAAATCTTCTCATCCGTCGACATTGTTATGCAAAATTAACCTAAAATTTTTAGTGCATAATCGTTTTTCTTGTAAATATTTAAAAAAAATGGTAGAACGCTTCTGACCAAAATTCAATGAGATATCCCAATTAATTGAAAAAGCTTAAATATGAATATCGAACAGTCTATTCAGACGGATTGACTTTTCTGGATGAAGCTCATATTTAAGCTTTTCCCTTAATAGGGTTATCTCAGTGATATTTGGTCAAAAACGATCCACCGAAAGTAAAATGTTCCATAGGAGCTTAATCGCCACCAAACATTTAGTCTGCACGGAACCACGTTCTTAAATTTGCGTGTTTATCACGAAAGTCAAAAATTTCGAAGTCAACATTGTTCAAGAATACTGTACTCTATTTTGCTTTGACAGAGCTTTGATTGTTTTCAACTTTCTACAATCAAAAATTGTAAAATAAATCTACAGCAAGTTCTCTAAGATAATTTCTGAAGAGTGGTAGTAGCTTCAGTTACGCTATACGATACCATTTTTACCACATTTTAGGTTAATTACATTTTTCGCTTTCATTTTCGTTCGTAGAAAATTAAGTATTTGGTATCATCAATCAACAATATGCTTCTTCTTTGACTACCCAAAACATAAATAAACTCCAGATCTGAATAATAATTATAGGTAATACAATTAAGTAGCTTTAACGTGGAATGCAGTTTGACAACGTTTTTCATCTAAACGTTTGTTAACAACAAATTACAAATATTAACTTATCTTAAATGTTTATAAAACTTAAACATTTGCAACTGTATCTAGATAAAAAGATGTTATGTTTAGTGCATTAACGTGTTAAGAACACTATAACATTTTTAAATTAAGCAATAACAATTAATGAGCATTTTAAATTGAAAGATATTAGGAGAGCTAAATCAGCTCAATTTTTTTACATAAAATTATGCCGGTTCTATTGAATCACAATTTACCGAACCTCGTTGCTGCCGCATAACAAAAATAATTGCCTTAATTCCGGTATACAAAAATATTCAATCAATCAAATTTAAAAGAACACAAAAAACGAATTAATTTTATTTTCAATAAAATTTATATTTATTTAATTATTTTAATGTGGTTAAAACATTAATTATCGAATAATTTTTTTTTTTGTTTGTTTTTGTTTAAACAAATTTTAATTGTAAAATATTTTTAATTTACAGCCACATCATTAATTTGTACTTAATGGGTTATTATAAAATTGTATTTATTCCATTTTATAGAATATTATGTTTATACGATATTAAAGTATTGTTGGTAGCTTTTCGCCTAATTCCCAATTATTTAAATTATTGTATTTTTAAATTGTGCGGGGACGATTTGTCTCTGCCCCCTCGCTAACTATTTAGTACATATACCTTTATGTGTATTCTAATGAATACAAATCGACAAAGGAGTTGTCTAATCAATTCTGATATTTTCCTTTTGCCAAAATAATAATTTTAAATTTATTTTTTATTCCTGTAATAATAATAAAAATATATGAAGATAATTTAATAATCATAAAAATAATTATTTTATATTTCTGTTAATTTCTACGAAATTAAATTCTATAGTTCATTGATTTCAATTTTATTTTTATATCTGTTTTCAATTACACGGTATAAAACTGATTATCGTATAGTTTTTATACTCGATAATTCAGTGGATGGCTAGCTATGCAAGTAGTCGGTTTTTTATGGTCTGTTTCAAATGAGTTCAATGACAAGGGCAAATGATGATATAAATTTAAAAAATATTTTATTATTTTTGTAATGAAATTTTAAATTAATATTTTATTATTCTTACTGTAATCAATTTATGCACTTTTAATGGTTGTATTCAAATGTGAAGTTCATAATCATAGCGTAAAAGGTTTTTTTACGATAAAGCATTAATTGAGGCGAATGGTTGAATATTGCGGTCATCTTATTCTAGTGGCTAAGCAATTATGAAAAACAGCCATTTTTTAGAACTAACGTAGTTAATTACAATTTTGCGCAGAAAATCTATACATTGAAACGTAGATGTGATTGTTTATACATCTGTCTCTAAATATGTAATGTAATTGGGATGAAATTACTAACAGTTCGGTTGGTCACTTGGGTTCGATCTGACAATATTAAAATAATATTAATATTAAAAAAAAATTTCACGCCACCATTCTGTATTATTACTATTATTATTAGCATCTAATCAAGACAAGTCGTACACAAGGTAATATAGGTGAACAATTTTTTTGAACCACGATTACAACGTTAATGGGCAATGCTAAACCATCTAAAAAAAACTCAGTATGAAAAATAACCAAAAATGAGGTGAATAATTGTTGTGAAGATCTCGAATCACCTTGGAGTTTTCACACCTTGTGTCATAATCCCCTCATTAAAATTAACTAAAATTGGCTAGCACCTGAATGGTTAGTTGGGTATAAATCGTATGAGTTACGCCAGAAATCCCATTTTGGAAATCCCACGGTTTTCTTATTTTATCGAGTAGTATTTGATTGTGCAATTTTGTGCGTCGTGATTATCATACCAGAAATCCCATCGATCCGTTTAATCATTAAAACATATGTTTTGCTTTAGTTTAGTCGTGCGAAAATGTGCATGCCAAAGTCAATTTAGTTCTTCTCCAGAATTGATCAGAATTTTTCATAGAACGGTTTCATCGCCCATTTACATGCGTTATGCACAAAATTTGTTAAAGTAGATGAACTATGTAAGAAAAGTCGTAGTTTTCTAGTCACAATGTTTAGTCTAGATGTATATGACCAGATAAAACCAGGATTCACTAGTGGCATATTCCATATCAGCCAGAATTGGGAATAAAAAACTCTTAATTCAACCAAATATTCATAACTGAAATTTTTGAAATACAATTGATGAACGATTTTTGAAAATCGCACATTTTATTAATGAAATCACATAAACTGCTTGTACCGAACATATTGATCATCTTTCATGACTGTGTCTATTCCCCAACAGGCAGGATCACTCGTAGAAAACCCCCATCTCGACCTTAATTTTAAACGATCAATTTGAAAAAATTTTGTAGAGGTGATTTCTGGAAATCCCAACTTTTATTAATGAAATCACTTAAAAGAGTTGAAATGATTATTATGATCAGATTTCATGATTGTGCCTACTCCGCATCAGCCAGAATCCAGCGTCCAAGACTATGCCTTTATCTTTGGAAAAGGTGGGATTTCCAGATGTTTTCAGGCACAATCGTGAATTTGTATCTGAATGTTCATTTCAACTAGTTTAAGTGATTTCATTAATAAAAGTTGGGATTTCCAGAAATCACCTCTACAAAATTTTTCAAAAATTATCTTTTGAAATTAGGGTTGAAATGGGGATTTCTTACGAGTGCTTCTGGCTGATGGGGAATAGAGGCAATCATGAAACTTGCTCAAAATGTTCAGTACAAGCGGTTTAAGTGATTTCATTAATAAAATGTGCGATCTCCAAAAATCTTTCATTAAGTGTATTTCAAAAATTCAAATTTAAATATAGGGTTGAATTATTGGTTTTTATTCCCAATTCTGGCTGATATTGAGTATGCCACCAATGAATCCTGGTCTTATCACTTTATATACATCTAGTCTAAACATTGTGGCTAGAAACCTACGACTTTTTTTACATAGTTGGAAGATGAAGGCAGATGAAGCCAGTCTAGAAAAAATTCTGAACAATTCATTAGCAAAGCATAAGCAAAACGTATGGACAGAAAAACGTGGGATGTCAAAAAGGGGAGTAAATACATTACTCTAAAATATTACTGTTTTTTTAAATTTGTTTATATTGAAAATGCGTTTTACTTTCGCTTTATTTGTGTTTCGATCTTATACCTCATTTTTTGATTTTTTGTTTCGGCACGTTGTACAAGGTGTGAATGATCCATTAACTACTCTTTTGCCAACGAGTGAGGCAAACTTAACATCAGCACCGGACAGCGTTTTAACGGAGGAGCTCAATATATCGATAACGGCCACTCAACTGGATGAACTCATCAATGATAATGAATGAAATACCCGAGCAGCAATTCGCGGTGGCAGATATCACGGTCGAAGTATCTAAATTTGCTCATGCGGTGGGAGCGCTGGTTGCACTCCACGACACTTTTGCGTATCTCATCACTAGCTTAAGGAGTAAGTCAGTTCAAGTAGTACTCACACCATTTGAAAAAGACGTTTCTCTATCATTCCTGGCAGAACGGGCTGACAATGTGCTTGTAACTATGACTCAAGCACAAATAAGTTCTATTGAGACTTTTCTTTCCTGCTCTACTAATCCAAGTTCAACTCTTTCGTTGGATAAAAAAAAGAAGCATCGCAAAATGTATGTGAAAACATCATCATCATCGAAAATCATCATAGACCAAAATAAAAATGATACACAACATAATGATTTTCAGTATATTCAGTTTTTAATTCAAATCTAGTCTAGGTCTTTTTGGTGATTTCGGGTCCTGATTAGATATCCAGGAAATAATAGGCTTGTGATAACTAAAACATGAGACGTAAACTTAAGACTCAAGAGAATCGAGCTGCCGTTGGAAGACTGCATCGATTGTTGTGCCGTGTTGAGTCGTTGCTACGTTTCGCCGAGTATTTAATTCTATTTAGTTCTTGCTTCGGGTTTTGAGAAGTCTATACGTTGAAGTCACCCGATACGATCATCGGAATAAAATGATAATTTAATCAAAGAAGAAGAATAGAATCACTTTCTGCATAAGGCAGCAAAACAAAGTGGATAAATTTGGTTATGTCAATTACTTTCTGGTTTAGAGAAATGTATATGATAACAAAGAATAGATGTTGGCCGTTTGGCATTAAACATTTAGCCGAGCAAATATCTCCAACCTGTTCAACTGCAACTCTGAGACCACTAGTTAGTCGCCTAATCATTACCATATGCGGTGTGATTACGTGAGATATTCCTATTTTTTAGTATAAGGCGACAACACCAGCTCGTTGATCTTTCCGTTTGACTTGGACGCAACAATGAAAAAATGGTACGGATATCTGCTCGTCATTATTGAGCCCCGTTTCGGCCTGCATGAGTATAGTGCAGCTTCGCCTAACTAAATCTCCCAGATCTTCCAAATGTAACTTTAAACTTTGACAATTGAACGTCTTATCTTTATTGCGCAAAAGTTGAACATTACATTGTTTTGGGCTGTATCTAGTTGGTTGGCAGTTATAATTTACTCGGTTCATTTCGCAAGGCAATCGTGGAATGTGTTGTTTTCAATTCGTGATGAAAAACTCCGTCTCCATTCTTTGAGACTAAATAAAGCCCTTCAATTGAAGTGACTCTGGATAGAGCAACGTAGACAAGAGCCTGTTCATGATTCTTTTCATATTCGTAAACGACTGCATCGAATGATGCATCCTGAGCCTTGTGTATGGTCACTGCATAAGCAGGGGACTATAGAAAATTGACGGCGCTTTACCAACATTGTCCTGTTTAGATTAAGAGATACAAATACGGCGCGCTTCCTGGTCACCTGTCCCGGTTAGCATAGACAACACATCGGCAACAATGGGATATCGGCAACAATGGGATATCGGCAACAATGGAAATCACTTTATGCATAAATGCGATGACCACAGATATCTTGTAATGTTTTACTGAAGCGTTTTGAAGAAAGAGCCTGATGGCTTTTGGGCACTCTCTTTGAGCAAACTCTTTCGACACAAAGCGAGATTCGGTTAATCGTTGCCCAGGTTCATCCAGTACATCGCCGTTTCCAATGCGTGTTAAAATGTGAAAGTTCTGATTGGCTTGTCGCATTACTTCCGTCAGCTCGTAACATTTTAAACTCCGCCACAAAGTTGGCCAGGTCTAGGAGTTCTTGAGTTGACGATAAATGTCGGAGATCGTCCACTAAAAAAATATCTTTTCCTCCAAAGTTAGCTGAGGTACGTGTAATTTGTTTCAATCTGGCATTGATTTGCTGCAGCAACTCAGCCCCAATCATGCTAACTTTGTCCACAATGACACTGCACACATACTTAAATAGTGTGCGATATTGCTGAGCGATTTCATAAGATAGAGGCAAATTTTTTGATGTTGATATTTTCATGGCAGTATGCACAGTGGAATCCTCGATCCCGACGGCTAGTTTACCCGTTGAACCACAGCAAATGTAAGCATTGCAATAGCCATCGGTATTTGTAACCCTTTTGAGACAGTTGAATGCTTCCTTCTTAATTATATTATCCCGTTTCTTTGCAATCGGAAGACCTAAATCGGAATTCATAACAGAATTTGGATTTCCATAAAAGCCTGCAACTAGATCAGTCTCATTGTTCAACTGAGGAACTATAGTTATAGCGCTATAGCGTCGTAAGATCATCTCAATTGCCCGCATCCGCGCACAGTTGTCTGCAGCTTCCATCGTTTTTCGAATGTCTAAAACGAACACAAATTTTCGACGGCGTTGTAGAATAATATTCCTATTCTCGCCATATATCTGCATATATTATTTTGCTTCAGTTCAGTCTCCCCGTTTCTGAACGGGATATGCTACGTCACCATTTCGCGAGTATATTCGTCGCACTGCAACATCATGTCATAGTTTCTGTAGCGAATAATGCGCTTTCTCGATATCTTTCTCCATGGCTAAGAGGCATCACTTAGAATGATGTAGTACACAGCAACTTCAGCCAACGTTAGCTCCGTAAATTCGGGAGGACGCTTCTAGTATTTGTCGAACCAACTATCTTTCCATATATCCGTATAATCACCAACAGCCTCCTCTTCGTCCAGCTGCTCCTTGGATTTTGTAACCCTCCGTCGCTCTATTGGCCAGCACGTAGACAGATTCCGTATAACTACCGAGCTTTCCGACATAGGTCAATTTTCATGTTATTTTAATTATATCAAACCCCTGATGCTCGTTCATAGTCTGGATTATTATACGCTGTAAATTATCCCTATCAGTTATATTCACATATTCGACTACATAAGCAGCACAGGAATACTCTTCAATTATAAACTGAATGTGCTATATGAAGATCTGCGATCTAGTTATACTTGCTCTCAGCACATTTTCATAGTAAACATCCGATTGAATTGCGTTTCCTTTGAAAAACATGTCGATATCATCATGGTCGTTGCCTTTTAAGTTTTGTTAGTATTTCTGATAATTCCTCGCATAACAGACTCTACGTTTGCCGCTCTAAGGCATAGGCAGCAGAATAACTGTGTGACGCATATGCAAAAATGAAGCTCCAAAACGACAGAGCTGAGGATTTTTGCCCCCTCTCTTCAGATAACACGTAATCGTATGATTATGTTGCTGCAGTTAAGAATAGGCAGAAGCTCGTTTTTCCGAAACGCTAATGAGGCGATCAATCATATCACAGGCCGATTGGGTATCGGAACCTATGTCATCCAAAGGTCCGTTTTCAGCCACAACAATATGTGTGCGTGTGGACTTCTGCGATGCTAAAACTCGATTCATTTAAAGTAATGCACCACCCGATTATATTCAAAAGGGTAATACTGCTTAGACTGCAAAATGGTCATTAGAGTGTCTACCACTCGATAGTTTAGTATGTGATATTGTCAACCATGTATATTTTGACCACAACAAAAATTATTTAATAACAAAACTTATCCGTTGGTATTATTAGAAGTCAGTATAAATCGCAACAATTTAACTTAATTTATTTGTAATTGTCAAATTATATGTTAACTTCTTGTTCTCGATAGTTTATTATGTGTTATTGTCGATAGTGCAGGTTTGTTCGAAAAATACGCAACTAATTTCAAGATCGCCAATGTTGAAAATTATAAATTCACAATTCTGGAAACATGAGCGAGCCGCAGTAAGCAAACTTTCACCACTTTGTTTCTCGCAGTAATGTCACGATCATTACGATAGACCTCGTAGTCCAAGGGAAATAATTCTTGGTTGTCGAAGCTTTTTTTTAAATAAGTTTCAGTCAGAGCGACAAAATCGTGAGGCAACATTTATTAGATAAATTTTGAATGTCCTTTTACTAGATTATTGTTTATGTGGTTAAGAACATCGGCTAAAAAGTTTAAGGCAAAATTCTGTACAACAATGGCATCTGATTCGGTAATGTTCGTAGGGATTGAGCTTCCAGTTCCCATACTTTGAAAATTCGACAACATTGGAGTAATTTAGGTAGATGGTATGCGTTGTTTAGCGGTTGTAATTACGAGCCCATCATTTGAGCTGTGAATAGAGGGAAGTAGAGTTGGTTATGTAGATTAAAACAGAGTTTGAAATAGTTGTAATTGCCAATTGTTTACATTTCTATTTTTATTTCGATTCGTTTTACGCGAGTTCGGTGATGGTGTTTCAGCAATAAAGTTAAGCGTCTTCTACGGAATAATGCACAGTAAAGATATTTTGCAGAACAAATGAGAAAATATTACCATTTGTTACGTCAGGAGTGTTAACCAGAAGAATGGTCAGTGTCAGTGATTTCAAAGCCAGATGCGAATTTATTTATCGAACATCTAAGAAGTGGAATTCGCTAAACTGTTTCGAAATTCCGTCGGACTATAAAATATATCAATGTAAGGCAGCTATCAGCCAGAAGCTCTGCCAGTTACATTGAACTAGAAGGAGCTAAACGTCCCCTCTGCACCTAACTAAAACATAAATTAGCTAAAGGAATGTTAACTGCTTACAAGCTACTTGAATTTAGTTGTTCGTTACATTTGTAATCAATCTGATGCAAAACGTCAAATATAGTAATAACAATGAACCTGTTTTAAAATCTTCAATAAAAGTAACTAGGAGTAAAATGGATGCACTATTTTAATCTGGAGGGATACGAAAAGATTTTTTTTTTTTTTTTCAAAAACCATTTCAAACCAAAAATGTGAATTATAATATGGCGAACAAAACTTATGGCGGATGAAATCTTGTTGTAATGAAATTTAAAAATGTCTATATACTGTAAACTCGTACAACTTAAAATGTTTTTGTTTTCAATTGCTTCGAGCACAAAAAAGCTAAATAAAAATACAGAGGAAAGCTTTCGTAGTACAGACAATAAGATATTTTTGTGTTTTGCGAGAAATAAATAATCTGGCAGAAAACAACAAAACAAAAATCACTTGGAGATATTATGAAGAGAATAATAAGAAAAACTAAAGATGAAAACGGATTTTGTTGTAGTTGTTGTCTATTCGAGAAGCAAAAATTCTCTGTACGGTTTTTAATATCCTAAAGAAGAAGGTTTGTTACCCCAACTACTACCGTATTTGTATAACACAAGCTTCTTCTTTTTCATGAGATTAGATATTTTCTCAACTTTTTCTTTTGTTTAGTCTAGCTTTTTTGTTTCGTATAATAATTTTGATCTTCAAGCTTTTTTAGCTTTTCATGTTCTATATGGATGTAGTTATATAACACAAAATATACGCTGGTGTTGTTGATGTTATTGTGATTCGTTGTTAGGAAACAAATAAAAATGTTATTTTCTTTGTATTAAGTTAAACACAGCAGCACAACCAAAATGTAAATGGGAAGCAAAAATAATCCTATACGAAGAAGAAAAGCTTAAACGCATCATTAACTTTGATAATCATGGAAATACATGTATCTGTTACAGTAGATTATTGGAGAAGTGCTGAATTTCTCAAGTTGATGGTTTATTGTAAAAACTATTTTACATCATATATCATGGAAATTTGAAGCTGTTATCCGAGTAAAATAAGCCTTGCGCGACACAGTGTGACAGTGAGTGCGTTACCTCTTTGGATTCCACCGAACTTTTATAAAAATTAAAAAATTAAGTCGAATAGTAGCTCGAATTTAATTAATACAGGATTAGTACCACTAATAACAGAGTACAATTATGGTTCCATTTGTTCGTGGCCTTTTAAAACTCGTAGTATCGGATATGTTATCAGATGAAAACATAAAATTAAAATTTGTCAATACCAATAATATTAAAAAATTGATCTACGAATAGTATCTTGAATTCTGATCAGGGCTGCTACATTTTAAAAGCGCGCGGATTAATACCATACAAATTCACTTGCAACACAGGTGCATAATATGCATAAATACTTTTATATTTTGCTGACAAGCCAGATCGGGTGTCAACATAATAGATTTAAGCACATTTTATAATTTAATATTAAGTTATCATTCGATCAGGAAATAGTTAAATAAAAATAAAATAGTAATTAATTAAAAAAGTTTAAATAAATAAAAGAAAAAAAATAAATAATTTTATTTTTTTTAAACGGTTACACCCAGTACGCAACAAGTCTAACCAACCAAATAACTATCAATTCCAATCAAATGAACCTCCGGAGCTCCGGACTCAAAAAATGTTCAATACTGAAACCAAATTCGAAGAATAACTGAAACAGCATGAAGAGAAAGCATCATTATACTTCACTGAAGTAGGCGAGGTAGACTGTTAAATCCACAAAAACCACTAAAGATACTAATTGACACTGGCTCTAACAAATCCTTTCGGAATCCAGAGTTCGTTTATTCTTCACGGATACGTACCATATCCCTTATCAATATATAAAAACCATGTTTGACAGCCATATCATAAACCAAAAAGAAGTAATTCCAGGACTCATGGAGTTCAAGACCAGGGAACCCATCGAATTCCTTTTGTTCAAGTTTCACGAATACTTTGATAATTTAATGGGGCTTGAAATAATGCAACAATCTACTCGTAGTTATCCCCGCGGGCATATGCCAATTAATTGGCACACTACTCTGGAAATCGTCAATTATAGCAATAAACCACACACATTCGAAACCCACCATTATTATACACAAGATGAAACACAAAAAAGAAGATACCTCAAAGTTGATTGGAGTTCAACATCTCAATCCTGAAGAAAAAGTAGCCATCATTAAACTTTGTCATCAATACCAGGACCTATTTCTCAAAACAGAACAACAATTTTCATTTACCAATGACGTCAAACGAGAGATAAATCTGAAAGATAGATAAACCAATATTCACCAAAAGCTATCGGTAGCCTTTCGTCCATAAAGAGGAAGTAAAGAAGCAAATAGACAAAATGCTACAAGATGAAATCATCCATCCCAGCTTCTCTTCTTGGTTATCGCCCATATGGGTCGTGCCGAAAAAGGCCGATGCAAGTGGCAAAGTCAAGTGGCGATTAGTTATAGACTATCGCAAATTGAATGAAAAAACGATATATGATCGGTATTCGCTACCGAACGTCACGGATATCCTGGACAAATTGGGCAAATATCTCTATTTTTCGACGTTGCATCTAGCATCTGGGTTTCACCAGATTGGGGTGAAGAAAGAGGACATCTCCCGTAGACCATGCGGACACTACGAATAAGTGAGAATGCCTTTTGGGCTTAAAAACACACCATCGAAATTCCAGAGAATCAAGGGCAATGTTCTTGGTGAACTACAAGGCAAACCGTGCTTGTGCTATATGGGCGATATTATCGTCTTTTTCACATCGCTCCAGGAGGAAAGCTTAAAATACGTTTATAACAACTCAGGAAAGCCAATCTAAAAGTACAAAAGGATAAGTCGGAATTTTTCCATAGATAAATTGCCTTTCTAGGTGATGGGGTCAAACCAAATCCCGATAAGATAAAAGCATTAAAGACTGTCAATTCCTAAAACAGAGAAATAAAATAAAAGCTTTTTAGGCCTGTTAGCATACTATCGCAAGTTCATCAGAAATGTCACCGAAATTACCAAGCCCTTAACGGAATGCTTGAGAAAAGATGTAAAGATCATATCACACTATATATATATAGTGTTTCGAATACTGTAAAGAGTTGTTATATGCAAGGAACCCATCTTATACGATATCCAGACTTTTCTAAGGAATTTATCCTTACCGCGGATAGGAGTAATGTAGCCATTGAGGTCGTCAGTTCACAATAGCCTATATAGGAAAAGATAAGCCTATTTGTAATGCATCCAGAACCTTAACGGACCCATAAAAAAACTACTCTACTATCGAGAAAGAGCTTTAAGCTATTGTCTGAAGTACTTTTGACCGTACTTATTTGGCCAAAAGTTTAAAATTGCCACAGACCATAAGCCACTGACATGGCTTTTCAATGTCAAAGAATCAAATTCAAAATTGGTTCGATGGTGATTAAAATTGGAGGAATACGTTATATCAACAACTAAACACCTCCGAAACTTCAGATCCATCTACGGACTCGCAAATCACTCAAGTGATCGTCACGAAATACAGGGTGACCGACACGAAATGTTTCCAAAACAAAACGCCACAGAATTTTTATTTTGTGATGAATTTTGTTGAATCAAAGTAAAAAATGTCCACAAATATTTAAATTTTCGAATTGCATTAGTAGTTCTCGATTTGGCCACCCTTAGCTGCGATTATGGCCTTCAAATGGCTGGCAAAGCTGTTGCATGCAGCACGAAAGTGGCTCTGCGGTATTTTGGCCCATTCCCGGTGAAGCGAGTGCTTGAGATGATTGACACTTTGGTATTTTTTTGTCACAAGCTTGCTCTTCAAAATACTCTAAACCGAGAAATCTAGCGGATTCGTTTCTCAGCCAATCTTGATTGACGCGCGCTTTAGGACTCGGCGCAGAGTCCTGTAGAAATACCCGGGCTCTACGGGTAAAATGTTTTTGTGCCCAAGGCTTCAACGCTCCCTCCAACACATGATTCCGATAAATTTGAGCATTTATCTTGATGCCACGCAATGAATGGCAATCGGTTGGTCCAAATTTTCAGTAGAACGGCTGGGCAAGTAAATTCGGTCGTTATGCTTGTTCACATATGGCTCAATCACGAACGGTGATTCATCGGAGAAAACCAAATTCGGCAAATCGCCACTTTCGTGCAAGCGTAACAACTCCTTTACTCTTTCCACTCTAACTTTTTTTTGAGCATCGGTGAGACCATGCGTTTTATGAAATTCAATGATCTTTCAATATGTGCTGCATCCGTTCGAGCAAAATGTTCGCCTCACAAGCCATTTTCTGCCGCTACGGCACGGATTCCGCGCCAATTTGGCCTTCACCTTCCGAATAATATCCGGCGATGTTGCAGTGCGTTTTGGTCCACCACCTTGGCGTTTTGCAATGCTGCCAGTATCTTTATAACGATTTATGATGCAAGACACAAACATTTTATTCACATGCAGATTTTTTAACTGGTTAACAATCTGCGGCTGTGGTTTTCAAGCCTAATATAGAGCAATCACACTATTACGCTTGATATTTCGCTCTAAAATGCTTTTGTAAACAATGGAATGAACTGTCATTAGAGTAAATTTGAGCGCTCTGTCATCATTGGTTTGACATCAATGACAGCCTGAAGTTCGTAACTCTTCTGAGACTAATCAAATAAATGCAGTTTTTTTTCTAAATTTCGTTTCGAACAAGAATTAGTGAAATTTTTGGGTTTTTCATAATAATTCGGGCAAATTGTAGCCGAATTTCCGAATGCTCGTAAAATTTTTGGGTTTAAAATTGGGGTCTATTATGATCATCGTTTTAGTATTGTAAGTTTGTCAGTAACGCGCCTGCCAAATATTAATAAATTATTTATGATTTTTTATACATAGTAAATTTTACTAATAATTATCTCATTATTTATTCATATCGAATTACATAGAGCACATCTGTAATGGAGCAAAAATAGAATGTAATTAACAATTACAGTAAATATAATATTGTTTAATAAAACTCATACATAGTGAGAATTTCCAGAAGTTTTTGATTTGGTGGTATAATTCAATAAGTTCCTGTTTTGTACTTATAGGTACAAAGCAAGAGTTGAATTTTTACAGTTTGGTCGTTGAAACCTGATGAGTATCCTGCCAAGAAGAGACCCGAGGAAGTTTTCATTTTTTGTAACGGTTCTAGTACCCTAGTGTTAAAAATGGGGAGTGTGAATTTCTCTAGCTTTTGTGGTAGATGTATTGTGAGTAAATGGCTTCTTTATTTTCTATGACTAAAAAAGCGTAAACATTGTTTGAATGCCATTCAAAATAACATTTTGTCCGAAAAGCCGAAAAAATCTTAAATAAAGTGGTAATGTATCTTTTAAAATAAAATAAAATACCCGAAACCACAGTAACAATTATTTCAACTGTCAAACTATTTAATATTGTCATATCGAAGGCTTCACAATACTTTATAAATATTTTGAAACTATAAAAAGCGAAAAGATTGAGGTTTGTTGCTTTCCACTAAATTTCAATGGGGCCATCCAATAAATTGAAAAAGCTCGATTATGAATTTATCTGTAAGACCAAATTTTTGAGGAAAAACTATTTAAAAAACATGTTTTCTTATTAAATTTACTGGACCAATTCAACTTGCAAATTTAAATTACAATCTTTCTGAAAAGAATCGATCCTTTCTTTTTTATATGTTTTTTGTTTAAAAAATCTTCTACCATACACTGGTACCATACACTGACACACACGTAACCTTTAATTACATATATTTTTTAAAATTGAGCTTTATAGAGAATGGTAAATTTGCAAAAAACTCGAAGTCTCACATGTTCATAATATCAGCATTTTAATTAACTTTTTAGAATGAATTGTGTTTTTCAAAATATGCTTCAGTAATATCACAATATTGATCAGACCTCTAACTTCTGACAAATAATGGATACAACACTAAAAATTAAATTCTATTCTTTGAAATTCTAGAAATATCTACGAGTATATATAAGGAATCATGCCGCGGAAATCACCCGCGAGCATTTGTGGAGATACAGATTCATTAACAAATGAAAACAGATTGAAAATATATTGGATACCATTAAACCGTATGTTTTGAAAAATTCTTCCGGGAATGAAAATATTGCAAAGAGTAAAAATATTTCTAATTTCCATTCACAAAATGGTGTTCTAAATTACACTCCATTAAGTACAAACTGAAAACTGCCATTATTACGTATCATTCATTTCAATTTACATACGACAGAAAAACAGTTTTTTTGTATATTTTCAACTTTGATTATTATCTCATCTGGTTAATAGAAAAATTTTCAATCAATTTTATATTCCGAGTATAAAACCACTTGACGCATCTCATTTTAATTTTCCCTTCTATATTCATACACATGGAAAGACATTTTTCCCACTTTTATTAGTTTCTAGTCTAGACGTAATTGTTTATCTCCACTTTAAATTATAATGTAACAACTTTTTATTATTTTTAAAAGCTTTTATTGTTGTATTCTTAACATGTCATCAACATCTCTAACTCTGTGTGTATGTACGATTATACAATTTCCATTGTATGTAATAATTTTTCCGTTTATATGTATGAGGAAAAGTAGGAAAACTATTTAGAGGAAATTTATGTTGATTTACAATTTAATTTGAAAAGTTGTAGTAAATTAAGGATATCTCGTTCGACATTCATTGCAATTATGTTAATTTATCGCTCAGACATTTAATATTGCTCTGGGTCGAAGTGGAGTGGAACAGGAAATGAATTGAATTAAATAAAATTTAAGGAATCATTTAATAATCATTTGTAAACCGCACCACATAAAACAACGAAATAAATTTTAATCATGCAACCAATTTCATCGTATGGTAGGTTAAATGTACGATATTTGTACTTCATTTCGCTGTCCCAACCGGCAACAAATAAAATCACAAAACACGGTATTTGCTGCGCTATAAATATTTATTTCGTTTTGCTAACAAAAGGCACACGAAACTCAAAATTCATGAACAAGATCTATACCGGCAAGTGATAAAATTGCACAACATAAGAAAATATGTCGTTTACCGATCGCTGTTTGTAATGGAATGTTCTTATCACCATCAAGTGGAAATAATTCGACGATGGTCACCATCATGATGATATACAAGTCTATTCCACCGTAACAAATAATATTAAATTTTTTTTGTTCTAACAAAATATTTTAATCTTTAAAACAAAAGAGCCGAAACCTTATATCGAGTAGCAAGAAGAACAACAATACCATTAAAATGTTACGGAAGCCGGAAAAAGGTATCGAAACAAAAAAATAACTCTTTAATCGATTAATTCTATTAATTTTTGACTTTTTTTTGTCGTTTTACAGTCGGTGAATTGTTTCGAAATTATATGGTTCATAGCACTCATGAAGATCACACTTTCAAACAATTGTCTGTATATCCAAACATATAAGGTGATGACTATTAAAAAATATTATTATTTTTTCTATGAGAACTCAATGGTTTGTGATTTTTAACACTTCCGATTGAATCGTTTTGTAATGCAAGCCCATAAAATATTTCATTAAGAATTATGAACAGTTTCTGCTTCGATTGTATTTATTAAAATGGATCATTTTAAATTATCAATACTAGGAGGAATGGAGAAGGGGCGTTGAATTTTATTTTGGTTGAGAATGTACGAGATACTTGAACAAAGAAAATTAAACCTTTTAATATTTCAAGGTCCCTTTGATATATGACTTAATTCTGTTGAATTTCATTCTTATTATAAATGTCATAGTGGCCAGAGGCAAACATTAAATTAAATTTTTATTTTATTTTTATTATTAGAACTGAATTCAATTTAACTAGTAATTTTTACTGAAGTAGTCTTTACACTGGTGTCCTTAAAATCAATTGGTTTCGTTCGCTGAAATCGCCTTGCTGCATGTAAAGTTTGTCCATGAATTACTGCATTTTTCTTGAACCATCTGGATATTTAGGTCCTCATAAAGGTCATCATTCCTAATGTACCACGGAGCGTTAACTATACCACGTAGCACTTTGTTTTGAAAAGTTTGTATTATTTTGGTGTTGGTTTTCTTTGTACAGCCGCAGAGCTTAATTCCATAAGTCCATACAGGCTTTAGCACCTGTTGATATAATACCAATTTATTTTCGGTTGCCAATTCCGAAATTTTTCCCGAGCATCCAATACATTTTTCGAAATTTAAAATTAAGTTTCTTTTTTTCTTTATAACCAGCTCCTTCCATTTGAGCTGGTATCTAAGGTCATCCCTAGATATTTAGAATTATTTACATGCGGAATCTGCTGACCGTTATTGATCGTAGGTTTGTAGCTGACTTTTAGAATAGTAAAATTCACATGCGTGGATTTCGATTCATTGAGCCCAATACTCCGCATTATTGTCTATTTTATGATTTTGTGCAGAAGCATGTGTCTTGAAGTTTCGTTGTCAATTCCTCGATTGTGTCTCCTACTGAGACAATTGAAGTATCATCAACAAATGTTGCAACCTAAATAATAAAAATCAAAATCTCTGGTGTACAATAGGTAAAGAATATGTCCTAAAACACTACTCTACAGGACTCCTGCCGAAATCACTTTCACCTCGGAGTATTCTTCTCCTTGTTTCACCCGAAAGTGGCGTGATTTCTTTGTTCTATGGTTCTTTTCAATCGTTTGAGCAACAGCCTCTAAAACAATTCCGCTAGTGTTGGTAGAAGTGAAATTGGTTGGTAAGATTGTCAATCACTCAGTGGCTTACCTGGTTTCTGAATCATTAATACTTCTGCTACTTTCCACTGCATTGGCACATATTTTTTCCTAAGGATTGCATTGATTATGTGCAATAATTTACGGGTGTCTTTTTCAGGCAGCTCCTTTATTATTTTCCCTGTTATCAGGTCGTAACCAGAAGCTTTCTTTACTTTTATGTTTTTAATTTCGGCGTTTAGTTCTTTCAATGTTACAGGCCTCATATTATCGAAGCCAGAAGTCGGAGCGTATCAGCAGTGTTTTCGTTACTAGTCTGCCTACCTAATGTTAAGCAAATAGTTTGTTTTGATTGGGATGATCTGCGTTTTTGGCTGTTTTAACCCTTTTGTTGCTTTCCAGAGGAATAGTCGGTATCTTTAGTTGGAGCTAGAGAGCAAAGGTATTTTCCAATTGTTGCATTTTTCACTGCTTTAGTTGTTTAAGGTAGTTTTATCTTGCGGCATACGCAAAATCCGCCGTTTCTTCCAGGCCTTCCGTTTTTCCTGCACTAGTTCTCTTACTTATATTATCTAAATAATCTCCAGGAACCTGTCTAGTTCCTTTTCTATGTCATTTTCACTTTTGATTGGCACTTGAATTACTATTTTTTCCTCTATACTAGCTACTTAAACAATTCCCAATTCGTAATAGTTTGTAGTAAAGTTTCCAAAACATTTATAACGAAAAAATGGAGGCGTGAATATGATGTGGCTAACATCCGACTTTTTACCACGAATGCAAACATACGTCTCAGACACTCCACACTCCATTTCTGAAGTGAAAAATTAAACTTACCGTACTTTTGGTAAGACTGTCCTTTATAAAACGAAATCAACATTTCTGCTTAAATTTCAGAAAACCAGCAAGGCCGACTTTCGTTTTATATTTAATTTTTAAATTTATTTGAACTTTTAATCCTTTATATCGGAATGGGTTTCGGCTAGAGCAAATTGACTCATTGGTGTATCTTGGCGTTACTTTTGATAGAAAAATGAAGTTAAATAGTCACGCCGATACTGTTGAGAAAATACTTTTTGTACTGACTAGATTTTCAAAAAATTGCTGACTAGCTGGCTACTAGGAACCTAACGAGCTAACTGATTTACTTAAAATGATGATATTTTAAACAGGTTTTCAAATCAATTTATTATTTGATATTTGTTTCTGGGCATCTCTGAACAAACCCATAATTGCAGGTTTGCAAATAATGCACAATAAGGCGATACGAAATCTCTATAAACTAAATACTCGGAGAAGAACTACTGCCATAAATCAGCGATATCAGCCAAATCTTCCATCACAAAATTTTACCGAAAATATTTCTTGGTAGACCGCAACAAAAATCGTTCGTAACGTTCGTAATCGTAATGTTAAAACCATCTTTTCTCTAAACAAAGAAAAAACTAAATAAATATTGATCGGTTATGCCCGTTTTAGTAGATGCTACATTATAAAATTGGGCCAAATGTTCAGCTTGTTCCATTGAGTAATAATGGAGGAATTGCATATGATTAATAATTTTGGGAGGAGGAAATGATTTGCAAATGTTCCAAATAACCGTTGCTATCTCGTGAGTAAGAGTAAACGGAATTGTTTATTTCTAACGGATGGTTATATGGTGATACATGTCTAAAATATTTTGCATCGACGCAGTCGTTTCAATTGCTGAATGGTGCCACTAGCTCCGCCGTTGGTATTGCCTTGTGTGTATTGCCAAATATTTCTGGATATGCTATTATTGTTATTTGTATGACATACGCCACAGTGTAACTAATTGTTGCTTCTTTTTAAAATCGTTTGAATACATGTGCTCTTGGCAAATTTTCGGCATTAATTTTACTGGTTTCAGCTTTCTATGATGATAAACTTTTCGAATTATGTCAAATTGTTCTTATGACTTCACGGGTTTCGAACCATAATTGACGCAGCCAAATGGTCAAGTGCTGCTTTATCTTTCTTTTCTTATGTATTCTTTAAGACAGAAAGAAAAGAAATGTTTACTTAATTCTTTACTAATCAACGAAGATTCATAAAGTTATAATTTATACGACCACCACACACACTACCAGATATACACGATCTATTGTAAGTATGCCAACTATAAGAGCTAGGTGGCAAATCTATGATCTACCCAACCCAAACCCGAAATACATTTATCAAGATATTAAATTTTTGTTTATCTGTCCTTATTCACAGTTTCTTTGTTAATAAAAAAGAATATTGCGTTCGTATGATGTAGCACTTTAATAATTTTAATAATAATCAATAAAAACACAATATTATTTTTCTACTTTAATTTAAATAAATTTGTTTATTTAATTAAATAATTTTTGTTTGTAGCTGGTGGTGAGTGATGGTGTTGCTGCGGCGGCGTGTTGCTCCGGCGATGTCCAAAAATATAATAGGAAGAAGATAATTTTTTCTTCGTCTTGCGTAAAATTAAAAATAAAACCAAAAATCAAAACCTGATTTTCTGGTTTTTAATATTACATGCACCAAAATGTTTTTGGTGCACCCTTTATAAAATATGTTTCCATAAACATAGATGATTGCCATGCCATCTCTTGAGCGATGGCATGGTGATGTGTAGGTGCGTTTTACTTGACTTTGGTTATGCAAAATCAATACGATTTGTATGCATCTCTAAATGATATGATTGTAGAGGTGCATATTGTAGATTGTTATGTAACCAAAATATAATTTTTCAATTCTATTTTGATTACACCAATTTCGTTATGTACAAGTGTTGTTGTACGATATCTATGTACAAGTGGTGATGTACATAATTTGTGTATACAAGATTGTTGTATATTTTGGGAATAATTCTTTATATGGAGAATTGTCCATTTATCAAGAATTATGTGAACGGAGGATTGTCCGTTGAGAGTAATTGTGCGGAGTTTCTTATAGTTGAAGAAACTACCCGCTACATCACCCACCGCGCAGTGAGTTCCCCCACCGCGAGTTCTGTATCCGCTGGCGTTTGTGGATGCATTTGGTTGTAGTACCATTATAATGATGAATGATCGTTGTAATAGTAGAGGTGATGTAAATTGTGTACCAATTGATTGCTGGTAGAAATGCGTAATTGTGGCATGTGTATTATCCGATAATGCGGACAGTTTTCTTCACTCCCGATAGTTGATCGGGTGAACTTAGAATTCCATAGACTGGTTTGAGTCTATCGATAGAGACAGATTGCTGCTTGTCTCTGATTTGTAATACAAAGTGCTTACGAAGTCGTCGTATCACTTTGTATGGGCCTTCATATGGTGGTGTGAGGCCTGTGCGGACTTTATCTATTCGTACGAAAACATAGTCACAGGTTTGCAGTGACTTTGGTACGAATATGTCAGTTTGATTTGATTTGCGCGTGTCCGTTGGGATGAGTTTATTCATCGTGGAGCGCAGTTGATGTATCACTGTGTCAGTGGTAACTTGAGGTGTAAGTGGATGTTCCACAAAGAATTCCCCAGGTAATGTGATTGTTTGACCGTACACCAGTTCTGCTGGTGAGCATTTTAGGTCGTCTTTGACTGTTGCTCGGATTCCCAACAATATGATTGGGATCTCTGAGCTCCAGTTGACGGTATTTGCACGAGCTTTGAGTGCTGTTTTAAGTTGGCGGTGGAAGCGCTCAACCATACCGTTTGCTTGTAGATGATAGGCAGTTGTCCGTATTCGATGTGAGCCTAAGAGTTGCATGAGCTCAGCGAATAGTTTGGATTCAAACTGTGTGCCTTGATCGGTCGTAATTTTGACCGGAACGCCGAATCTAGAAATGTAGTTTTCGACGAGCGTTTTTGCGATTGTTTATGCGGAGATGTCTTTAATGCAGTAGGCTTCTGGCCAACGCGTAAAACGATCAACGCACACCCAAAAAAAAAAAAGTGGTTAATCTGAATAAACCGCAAGTTAACTTGAAGAAATCGCGTTTGATATAGCGTCAACGAAGGTGGGTAATCAGTTTTATTACTTTTTATTCAAATTGAATATTAAAGAGTAATTTTTTTAATTTGATGAAATTTCTTCGAACTGAATAAATTGATTGAAGAAATGCAATTGAAAAACCGACAAAATTTATTCAATTTAATTAAAGATTCAGCCATCGAAATGAATAAAATTTCGTCAAATAAAAGAATTTTTACTGCTGATTTAAATAAAAAATTCATTGATTTGAATAAGATCTAGTCATTTTAATTCATTAAATTTAATGAAAGCATTGTTGGATCGAATAAAACTGTCATCAATTTAAAGAAAATATTTGTTAATTCAATGAAAAATTATTTAAAATATATATATATATATATATATATATATATATATATATAATATATATGTATATATATATATATATATATATATATATATATATATATATATATATATATATATATATATATATATATATATATATATATATATTTATATATATATATAATATATATATATATATATATATATATATATATATATATATATATACCTGTATTAATTGCAAATTGTAATGGAGAAATTTCATAAAAGTATAAATAAAAGAAACACAAGTAAATAATTCTATTAATGATATTGTATTTATTCCAAAATTTATTTGTAGGTAGTACAAAAATAAAATATGTAACTTCAATTAAGTTTTTCATCTTGATAACTGATATTACTTTAATGCTGATATTAGGCATTCCACCTGCACATTATGCTTATCATATTTTGTTCTAATATTAAAAAAATATTTTTGAATGAACCTCCACACTAAGTGGGATGCTAATGGATATTCCAAATTAAAAATATTGAATATTTTAAAACAAATATCCACCGCCTCAATAAATGAGTTCAAAATGTATTTTACTCCATCGAAATACACAATAAACTCTGTTGGGTCTAAAATACTTCCGGTAACCAGAATCAACGGCTGAATAGGAAATTTATTTGCATTTCGGCGCATAATTTCCTCCTCGCACTCTTGTACAGTTCGGCCCAAAATTAAGAAACTTCCTTGCGAATCACTAATTGAAAATTTAGTTCTGACCCTTTTATTGTTTAGTCCTTCTACAACGCTGGTAGTTGGAACCAGTACGCTATGAATTAAATGAAAAATGGCGCAACACCGACCATCTAAATAAAAATAAATTATTTAATTTAATAAATTTTGAATTCTATTAACTTACTTTCAGTACCATGTTTCCATTGTTGCAAGTCTTCAAGAAGTTTTTTTGATGACGGATCCTTTATTTTTTCGTTAAATATTGGTAATATTTTAAAAGCAAATGCGTCGAAGCTTAAAATAAGACTCGACGCATTTGGATATTTCTGTAAAAAATCCATATTCACCTGTGAAGTAAAAAGTAATTATTTATTTATATGTATATAAATCTCGAAAGAATTTACACGAATGACAAAAAACAAGATTTTACTCGTACATACAAGAAGTTCCCAAATCTGAAAATCCCTTTCATTATTTTTGACATCTCTGAGTTGTTTTCCTGCTTGCTAACACAATTACCATTAGATAAATACATAGGGGTTGGATAAATACTTCAGAGGTGTCAAAAATGTTGAACCCCTTATTTTGATTCATCAGTTAAACATCATGATACGTACTCCAGTTACTCAATTTGTTGACTATAAAATTAAGCACACTAAATATAAATTCAGTTAAAAATCTCGGTGAGTACTTCTCGAAAGCTGTGATAGACGTAAGGAATTTTTTTAAATGTTACTAATCTGTTTAATGAACAATGTATCCAAAAACCATTCAATGAAACCAAAAATCTAAATGCGTTTTTTCCTATCTACCATAGTGTTTGCAAGAAGAACCGATTTTTTATACAAACTTGCCATGCATATTCAAAAAGTGTGTGATTGTTATGTACATACCAACTTGTAGCCCATTGGTTTCTTGTACTGCTTCCATTTGTTGAATATTTCAATGGTGGAATTGGCACTTTGGATTTCAGCCAATCTAAAATTTTTGGTTGCTTGCCAGTGGTGTTCTAGTTCTGCCCAAGAGCAATTGTCCGTCATAATAGCTTCCAGTTGCTCGGTGATGTTTGACTCTGGAGATTCTAATTTTCAGATGAAATAAACATATAAATCGCTTGTTACATATGTTTGTGCATAATGTATAACACAATTCTAACCTAATTCAAAATGTGCTGGCACAACCAGGCTGTTTGATTTCGGCGTGTATGGTCGTTTGGGAACAAGGCCACTACTTTTCAATTGCCGCTGAGAATTAAAAAATTTATCGCACACTTTTCCTTGAGGTTTCTTCCCAGGTTGTTTTGAATAATAATACTCCTATTGAAATTATATATACATAAATTAATAGTTGAAAAGTTTATTCTTAGAAATATAATTACCATAAATTCTGTAGGAAACATCAGAATAATGCTTTCTGAAATGCATTTTGCCATGTTAGTCGTCATGCGTAGTCCTTGTTGTATCATGTGCTTTATTATGGTTTCGACTATTACAACTCTCGATCCATCATTCAATTTACGGTTTGTGTTATAATTTGTCAATATTGTGCGACCTTGGACGGAGCCTTGCAATATATTATTGATGTCTAATTTTTGCTCGTGACCGGAATTTAAAATTGAGGTTTCCAAATCATTTAGTTCATCGGTTTCTAATGTCGGGGAACTAATTATATTTTCCTTTGATGTTTGGAATTTCTTGATATGGGCTTCTAGTCGTATTTCCACTCCTATTTGTATATCGTATTTATTTATAATTTTACAGTAAAAACTGGATCACAATTATTCAAATGTTTACTTACCTATTTATTGTTATTCTTACTAAGTTATATTGTTATTCACTGACATATTAATTCTTATTTCAAATTTAAAGTTCTATTTTAACTCGAAATATGTATTTTTATACGTTTAATTATTATTTTATACGATTTACTTCGTACGAAATGTTTTCGAATATACAATACGCCTTGAAATGACTTAAAAGTAGTTTTCCTCGTTGTTTAAAATAATACAACCGACCTTTCGTCAATTTGAAGATATTTCTTCAAAATTACGCTTTTTTTCCTTGAGAGGTGGTTAACAATTTTGTTAAATTGAATAAATTTATTTCATTCAACGAAAATTAGTAGAATTTTATGAAACATTAATTCTTCAACTTTACCACAATTTCTTCAAAATGAAGAAATTTAGTCAAATGTATTATTAACGAAAAATTAAGCAAATTTGAAGAAATCTTTTGTTAATTTGAATAAAATAAAATTTTAATTTTTTTTTCTGCAATTAATTGAATATTTCATAATCAAGTCAATAATAATTACCATCAAATTGAATAAATCGTTTCTTCAAAGTTCAACGAAATCGATTATTCAATTTCACCTACGAGATTTTTTTGAGTGCAGGTTAACAAATATGTAAATCCATTAGATGGTGGAAGTGGTCCAACAATATCTAAATGGATATGTTCAAATCTACCTGGTGGAATTTCGAAACTCCCATGAGGTGATTTTGTGTGACGTTGCACTTTGCATTTTTGGCAGGATAAACAAGATTTCGCCCAAAGGGTTAAATCTTTGTTCATACTGGGCCAAAAGTATCTTGAAGTGACGAGTTTGCGAGTTGCTCGTACACTTGGGTGGGAAATACTATGCAGAGTATCGAAGATAGTTCGACGCAGTGACTCTGGAATGTACGGGCGATTGTTACCCGTAGATATTTCACAGTAGATTGACAAATCGGCTAGTGGAAATTTTTCTATTTTCCAATTGGTTTTTCGCCGATTTGTAGAACTAGCGAGTAAGTCTTGTAGTTCTTGATCGCTAGCTTGTGCCTTTGCGATTGTTGTGATGTCGTAGCGTGTTGCTGCGGAGGCAAGTTCGTGGTCGGAAGTCCGAGATAGTGTGTCGGCGACCACATTGTCTTTGCCTTGAATGTGTTGGATGTCTGTCGTGAATTGAGAGACAAAATCTAAGTGGCGTGCTTGCCGTGGGTTTCGTTCCGCTTTAGAGGTAATTGCTCTAGTAAGCGGTTTGTGGTCGGTGAATATTGTGAATTCCCTACCTTCGACAAAGTATCGAAAATGTTTAATTGCTTGGAAAATTGCAAGCAATTCGCGATCAAATGCGGAATATTTCCTCTCTGCATCTGATAATTTCTTGGAGAAAAATCCAAGAGGCTCCCAGGTCTTCTTATTGAGTTGTTGTAAGACCGCGCCTATTGCTGTGTTGGATGCATCAGTGGTGATGCTATATTTAGTTGCATTTAGCGGATGCGCTAAAAGGGCAATATTTTCCAAGCTTTTCTTGAGCTGAAGGAATGCGTTTTGACATTCTTCAGTCCAAGAAAAATTTTGAGGCGTTTTGGGCTTTTTAAGAAGACTTGCCAAATGCGTGTGTATTGGGGCAAGTACTTCTGCAAGTTTTGGTATGAATCGGTGGTAGTAATTTACCATGCCGATGAATTGTTGGATTTGCTTCACATTTTGTGGTGCTGGGAAATCTCTAATTGCATTAATTCGTCCTTCGGACGGCAGAATGCCATTAGATGTAATTTTGTGACTGAGAAAGTCAAGATTATTCGTCCCAAACACGCATTTTGCCGTGTTGATATTGACACCGTACTTTGATAATTCTTGGAAGAGTTTTTCCAAATGGAGTAGGTGTTGTTTCTCGTCTTTTGAAGCTACGAGAATGTCGTCAATGTATATGAAAACGAAATCGAGATCTCTCACGATTTCGTTGATGAAACGCTGAAATGTTTGCGCAGCATTTCTGAGTCCAAATGGTATTCGGGTGAATTCGAATAGGCCAAACGGAGTGGTAATTGCAGTTTTGTAAATGTCGTCAGGAGCAATTGGTATGAGGTGGTATGCTCTGACGAGATCGATTTTAGTGAAAATTGTGCAACCATGTAGTTGCATGGAGAAATTTTGTATGTGGGGGATAGGGTAACGGTCAGGAATTGTGACTGCGTTAAGCCTTCTGTAGTCCCCACATGGTCTCCAGTCATTGTCCTTCTTCTTTACCATGTGTAGTGGACATGATACTGCTGAAGAAGAAGGTCGGCAGATTCCTAGTTCCACCATGTGTTGGAATTCTAGGAATGCTGCTTTGTGACGTATTGGATCAAGCCTTCTTGGTCTTGAAAAAGGTAAATGCCCTGTAGTCACAATGTGGTGTACTACGTTGTGCATTACTGGAGCGTTATAGTTTGGTGGAGCTGTTAAGGAAGAGAATTTCTTTAGCAGTGCTCCATAGCCATTGTTAATTGTGTAATGCAATGGTGATGGTGTATCAACGCGTGCTGATGTTGCGTTGATTGAAAGTTTAGTGGATGGATCAATCAGTTTGTGATTTTTTAGATCCACTAAAAGACCAAATTTCTTTAGGAAATCCGCGCCTATAATGGGGCGGTTGACATTGGCGAGAACGAAAGCGTGTTTGAATGAACGCCTTAATCCAATGTCAACGTCGAGTAGTTTGGTACCGAAAGTGTTTATTGTGGTACCATTTGCTGCTGACAGAACTAAATCGGGATTGCGATTTGTTCCGTAGCTATAATATTTGTAG
Source organism: Nephrotoma guestfalica (assembly GCA_963691935.1). Lineage (NCBI taxonomy): Eukaryota > Metazoa > Arthropoda > Insecta > Diptera > Tipulidae > Nephrotoma > Nephrotoma guestfalica. Next base: position 213,334,571 of record OY829914.1, on the reverse strand, counting down.
TACGGGATTACGCTTAGATCAGCGCCGGTATCGATCAAAAATGTTATTTGATTTACCGAATCCCGTAGAAAGAGGCGGCTCTGCTGCGGTTGTCTTAGGTCTGCCGCTACGACCTTAAGACTTACTCGTTTGGGGATGCGGTATTTGCGGATCCCGTTTGCTGTGTAGCAAAAGTGCATGGTGCTGTGCATTTTTCTGCAGCGTTACCAAATTTTGTGTGATACCAACACCAGTGGCGTGGAAATTGGTATCTTGGTAAGTGGGTGTTGTTTGGCTGTAAAGAGCTTCCCTGGTTTGGTTGAGATCGCGGTTTTTTTGAAGGAGAAGGAGTTCGTCTCCATGGCGATTGAGAACGCGAAAGTTGTCGCTGTGTGTGTGCATTGTTCTCTAGCTTCACTAGCCGGTCGCTAATTTGTTTTAGCGTGTTTTCTATACGGCTTAAGCTAGAGTTTGGCGCGTGTATCTCTGAGCTTGATATTCGCGTTTCGTTATTACGTGTTTCGCGTTTTATTGTACTCAAGCTGTGAGTCCGCGTGCCAATGATGTCGTGAAGTTTATCGGCGATTGCAGCAAGATCCTCTTCTGGTTTTTCTTGTTGAGGGATCAATGCTGTTTGTATGAAATCAGGGAGTTGCCTGATCCATAGTTTTGTCACGACGTTGACCGTGAAATTTTTCCCGGCCAACGATTTGATTCGGTGCAGTATATCCGAAGGTTTTTGTTCACCATATTCGACTTTGCTCAAAATCGTTTCTAATCTACGCTCCTCAGAGATTGAGTAGCGATCGATTAGAACCTTTTTGAGTGCGTCGTATTTGTTATTTGCTGGAGGGTCGTGTAGAATGTACTCGACCTTCTCCGCTTGTGCTTCCGATAGGGACAACACTGTGTGCGCAAACTTGTGTCTGTCGCTGGTGATCTTGTTCGCGTCGAACATAATCTCGGCTGATATAAACCAAGTCTTCGGGTTATTCTCCCAGAATGCTGGTAGCCGCGTCAATTGTTTTGACGTGGCTAATTCCGGCTGGGGTGGCACCTGTTGCTGACGATTTGCGTCATCATGTACATCGCCTTTGTTGTCCCCGTTATTTTCCATGTTTTATTTTGAACGACAAAACAAAATTGAAACGGGTTTTTTATATTATTTTGATAAAATAATATTTTCACACACACTATAAAAAAAATTTGTCGCACTTGTAAATTTCTGTTAAAACACGTGTTTTTTATTTTTGGTTCACTATAGAAAAATTGAAAGAATTTTTAGAATTTGTGTCGGAATGGACACGTGCTTTCTAAAAATCGACCAGGGGATATGGACGATTTGTGAATATAGTGCGCTTACCACGGGTGGGGGCTTGAGCCACTATATCACAAAACTCGTCTAATTAAATTTTTAAATTTACTAAAAATAAAACACCATGCACTTTGTTTAATATACAATTTTATTCACTTTTTTTAAATAATAAAAAAAAAATCACTCACCTGATTTGCGGTAAAAACCGTCGTCGTGGGTCACCAGATTTCGCGTTTGATGCGTAGAACTTTGCAAATTTTAATAAAAATAATAAAAAATAAAAAACTTTAAATTTAATTTTAAATGAATTTTATTTATTTAAAATTATTTTTTTTATTGCTGGTGGTGAGTGATGAGCTGCGGCGTGTGTGTGTTGCTCCGGCGATGTCCAAAAATATAATAGGAAGAAGATAATTTTTTCTTCGTCTTGCGTAAAATTAAAAATAAAACCAAAAATCAAAACCTGATTTTCTGGTTTTTAATATTACATGCACCAAAATGTTTTTGGTGCACCCTTTATAAAATATGTTTCCATAAACATAGATGATTGCCATGCCATCTCTTGAGCGATGGCATGGTGATGTGTAGGTGCGTTTTACTTGACTTTGGTTATGCAAAATCAATACGATTTGTATGCATCTCTAAATGATATGATTGTAGAGGTGCATATTGTAGATTGTTATGTAACCAAAATATAATTTTTCAATTCTATTTTGATTACACCAATTTCGTTATGTACAAGTGTTGTTGTACGATATCTATGTACAAGTGGTGATGTACATAATTTGTGTATACAAGATTGTTGTATATTTTGGGAATAATTCTTTATATGGAGAATTGTCCATTTATCAAGAATTATGTGAACGGAGGATTGTCCGTTGAGAGTAATTGTGCGGAGTTTCTTATAGTTGAAGAAACTACCCGCTACAAGAAACAACCAACCGAAATTTACGATGAAAATCGAAATTTTGTTCTAAACGAATTAAAAATGGAAATCATCACAGCACAATTAAATGAGCTCATAGACCAACGCAAATAGCTTAGCGAGAGACAAGTGCAGCAAGAGGGAAAAACTAAATATAATATTCCATAAAGTGGAAGAAATACCTTGGGAAAAATCCTGAATTAACATCCAACAAAAAATTGGAGTTCGTGACAATAATGGATTTATTTATAATCCCCAATTCATTTAAGACCAAACTAAATTTTTCAGAGTAATCGGAATCAACTAGCGGCCTGGCTGAAAATAGTCGAGGCCTACTAGTATTCCAACAGTTAATCTCAGACCGGCATTTCAAAAAATTGAGGGAAAAGCAAAAATTATCTTATGTCTGGCGGGGAACTAACATTCTAGACTTAAAAGAAATATAAGTTCTTATGCACTGTGATATCGTCAAAACAAACTGTACAGTGACTCGCTGCCCGTAACCGCAGTGCGTTTAACAAAGAAGATGTACTGGATGTATTCATATGTGGCTTGAGAAAGTCATATTTGGGTTATGTCCAGGTGGATAAACCTAAAGACATTGAAGTTTTTTACGCATTTCCGTGTACGTTTGAGAAACTTGCACAAAGCAGTTATTACACCACGAAAATGAAACCTAGTGAATCCTAGCCAACAAACCAATGGAAACAAGCGCATTCTGTGAAAGAATCGTCAGTTGTTATATAAAATGATCAGTTAACAAGAATGAAAAGCTGATCTAACTAACATGTAATTGTTAACTAGGAAATCGCACAATAATTAGAAAAAATCTGTCACAAGACCAAAATCAAAACATTCCTGATGTCACTCAAGAGTCGTCTACTCAGAAAATTTTTAGTGAACTCGGAATTCGGAGACGAAAGATTAAATTTCGTGAACACAAGCGTTATTAAATCGGAATCTAGCCTATTGAAAAAAATGTTAGTTAAAAATCTGAACCATGAACTAAAATACCACAAATTTTTCTATGAAATATTATGATCTTACAAAACCCAATGGATAACTTGGGCACAGTGGGCAATATAATTCCTCAATTCTATCTTAACAGAAAAAATTCAGAGAAACACCATCACCCAAGATGAAGTGAAACCATATTCCGATAAAAGTAATAAAATATCAGATTGTTCTGTGTACTATCTGGTTATTATAGGGAATTCATCAACAATTACTCAAAAATATTCCAACTTTCAGAAAGTCCAACGTAAAATCGTTTGAAACCCCCAAAAGAATAACGGCAAACAAGATGAAAGCGTTCCCAGATTTTTCATGACCACCCATGTCAACGACAGATGAATCAGGTTTTGCAATAGGTGCAGTCTTGTCGTAGATTCAGTATGATCTCGAAAGACTCATGGCATTTACCTCCAGAACTCAAAATATAAGAAAATTGTTTTATGCTACGACTAAAAGGCACTGGCCAATATTTGGACCTTTAAAAATACCAGCCTTTACGGTAATATTGGTCGATGATCACAAAACCGAATAACATGAGGTGGTTTATATGGAGGGAAAGGCTAACGTCGTAACGTACGAACTGAGCCGAATGTTTCAATCTCAATTAAGGCATGGAAAACACTACACGTAAATACGAAAGTACTGAGGGATCCCGCCAAGCAATACGAGTGAGATATAAACTGTCCATTCTGCAGAAACTTTAGACCATTATTTCGAACACTTCTTGAAATACTTTGTAAATCACTATAGAAACTAAATCATATTTTTAAAATATCTACCTTGAAAACAGTAATATCGAAATAAATAATTCAAAAACTTGGTTATCATTTTCAAAAAATTGTTATAGAAGTAAGATATCCTCAATTATTAGAAAAAATTCCACAAGGGTATCCTAGCACCAGTCCATATAATCATGAAAATCTTCTAAAAAACGTTCAATTCAGTTTTGCCACAATAATGGGCAAAGATCTAACAAACGAGCATTACAAAAACGCCATCATCAACACGATTTAAGGATATTCAAGATGCACTAATAAGAACGAAATTAAGATTGCCTAGACGATAAATTCTAACAATAAACCAAACACAGAGTTCAAGTGCCGAAACTAGAAAAAGAGAATCCGAAAGTAATATGATTTACCATTAGTCATTAACTATTAGTTGGGGACGCTCTTTCTTCATTATCCGGAGAAGTTATATTCCAACAAAGTGCATAACTAGTAGATTTCACACGTTTTGAATTATTTGATAACTATATAACCACTCGTTTTTTCCATTTTCTAAAGTTTCAAGAAATTAATGACAAAAATATAAACTAAAGTATGTATGGGATTCGTCATGGAAAAGCCGTTTCAGGGTTCAATTATTTTGAGAAAAAAACAATTTTGTTTTCAAAATTACGGAGTTCCATAACAATATACATTATAAACACAGAAGCCTTTGATTATATTTTTATCGCTAAGCCTAATAAATGAATAAATATTTTAGTTTTGTTCGGCCTGTCAAATAGCCAAGTACCATATTAAAATACTGCCACGTAGAAAATACTTATTGGCCGAAGAAAAAAGCAAAATTCAAGCACTTTTCGGAGAGTTTTTATTTCCGGTAAATTGGCAGAGGATTTCCCACCATCACGTAACAGTTGCAAATTATTTAAAATCCTACTACTTAAGGGAGAAGAAAAACCGGAGGAATCAAAAAAAGATGACTTGCCGACAAGTACGAACGCTCGTTAAAGACGCCAGTAATACTACGAAAACTATTAAGTGCCTGAAAAGCGATTTCCAGTTAAATGTGTCCCAAAACACGATCCGTCGAGCTTTAAAAGTTGCTGGGCACCTGAATTACACAAAAATGAAACAACTACCAAAATTATCGCTACGACACAAAGCTGCGTTTATGACTTTGTTGAGGTAAATATGAGCCAGGACTGGTCAACCGTGATTGAAAAAATTTAGTTCTATATTTATTATAACCAATATTAATCAATAGGTGATTTTTTCAATAAAAAAAATTAATCTGGATGGGCCAGAAAGTATTCAGTACTATTGAAGGGGCCTTAGAAAGGAACCAATAAACTTCTCAAAGATAATTTTTGGTAGTGGAATGATATAAGGTTTTTATCTGCAGGTACCCTCACTTTAGCTTTTTCACAACTGTAATGAACAGGGTGGAGTAAATTGGCGTCTTAGAAGACCACCTCTTACCTTTCCTGTATATTAAACAAGAAGAAAACTGGATTTTCTAGCATTATAACGTTACAACCCATAATAGTCAAAATACCAACTACATACTAATTTTAGATTGGCCCGCTTGTTCTCCAGAAGTAACTCTCTTACAAAATCTTTGGGGATTATTAATTTGAAAGATTTACGAGAGTAACAGAAAATTTCGGACGACTAAGGAGTTGTAATTCGCAATTGAAAATGACTGAAACGAGTTATCGCCCGAAATAATTGATTCATTGATTAGTGGAAGTAAGTGGAAACATGATTCTGGCGATGGCCGAGAACAAAAGAGGCCGACGGCATATTAACTTTTGGAGACAAATCAAAGTCATAGTTTTTATTATTATTTGAGTGTACTTCGTGACCGTCCTCCATTTTGCGATATTATTATTATTATTTTATGTTTATTTAAAAAAAAATCGGAAAAACTAGTTGTTATATAGTTATGGATCTCGCTGTAATTGTTATGAGCCTATAAGGAATGCGGGGCGATAAACAGATATTGAAAGACACAACCTCAGCATAACGAACATGTTGATCGACAACAAGACAAATCGTGGGAAATGCGAACACATCAAAATGCATCAATAAATTTCCACTGGCTTGACTTGTAATACGAACCAATTTAGATAAAGATAAATATAGATGCAATCTTTAGTAGTTCAGTTCGACACTTTGGTATTTTTTTGTCACAACCTTGCTCTTCAAAATACCACAAACCGATAAATCTAGCGGTTTTGCATCCAGTGAATTTGGTGGCCATTGGGCAGCTGAAATGAACCGCTTTCGGCCGTTGGTCAAATTTTTCAGTAGAACGGCCGGGCAAGTAAATCCGGTCGTTTTGCTTGTACACATATTGCTCAATAACGAACGGTGACTCATCGGAGAAAACCAAATTCAGCAAATCGCCATTTTCGTGCAAGCGTAACAACTCCGTTGCTCCTTTCAATTGAACTTTTGTTTGAGCATCGGTGACACGATGCGTTTTATGAAATTTCAAGGCCTTTAGCCCAAGATGATCTTTCAATATGTGCTGCATTCGTTCGATCAACATGTTTGCCTCAAGAGCCATTTTTCTGCCGCTACAGCGCGGATTCTGAGCAAATTTGGCTTTCACCTTCCGAATGATATCCGGCGATGTTGCAGTGCGTTTTGGTCCACCACCATGACGTTTTGCAATGCTGCCAGTATCGTTAGAACGATTTATGGCGCGATACACAAACATTTTATTCACATGCAGATGTTTTAACTGGTTAACAATCTGCGGCTGTAGTTTTCGAGCCAAATATAGAGCAATCACACTATTACGCTTGAATTCCATTGCGGATAACTTTTTTCTGAATATTTCAAACTAAAATGCTTTTGTACGCTTGTAAACATTGGAATGAGCTGTCATTAGTGTAAATGTGAGCGCTCTGCCATCATTGGTTTGACAGCAATGACAGTCTGAAGTTGGTAAGACTTCATGTCGGTCACCCGGTAGATGTAATCTTAAATAATTTAGTTATTCTTATTTTAGAGTTAAGTGAAAATAGAGTTTAGTTTTTAATAAAAACTTTGAAAATAAAACCTTTTTTTATGATTGACTGGAGCTCGAACCCATAATTGGCGCAGCCGAGCGGTGTGTGATAAGTGAATATAAAGTGTGTGCCAAGAAACCAGCGAATAAAAACTAGCTTTAATGTGGATTTGAAACCCCCTTTCGTTATCTTACACTACAAGATAGGTAACATAAATTCGATACTGTGCACTATAAGATAAACACAGTAATCAACCACTACAATTTTTTGTACTAAGGCAAAAAATTAAGGAATTCTGTTACCATCGCTAAACGCGAAAAGACGAACATTTTTTTGTCAGTGAGAACAAAAATAAATCACTATTTCACGTCATTGATCGGAGAAAGGAAAAATCTACCGAGATATTTGATAAAAATGGAAACATAAGCAAGGTAGAAGAAGAAATCTCTCTGACCATGACAGACTTTGAACAGATATCTGCTCAACTGGGTGCTATTACCCAACAACTTACACATTTAGGTGAGGAACATGCTTAATATGACCGCCCGCAATGCTAAATCAAAAATTAAAGATACCTGCGGTGGATCCCAGCATTGAGGCTCCACAGATGCAATTAGATTTATTTAGAATCCCAGACCCAATAAAATTCATTCTATCTTTTGATGGAAAAAAACAAGTAACATCGAGGCTTAAAACTGCCGAGGAGACACTTGTAATGTTCGACAGAATAGTCCCACCTCATCAGTTCAAAATGTACCTGCAAGCGGTAAAGAACAAAATCGATGCCAATGCTATATAGACATACTTCTGGATCTACTGCAAGATCCAGAAAACTTTTCGGATATCGAGCAAACATTAATCGACGCTTTAGAAGACAATCAAGAACTCCCATACTATAAATTCCAGCATTGAGCAAATCAAAGGCAATTATCCAACATATTAAGTAGCTAGCTAGGCAGAACCCGCTGTACAACGGCTCCTGGCATGCGATATGCAGCTTCATTGAAGAAGATGCATTAACCGCATTTATTTCCGGCTTAAAAAAACCTTATTTCGGATATGCGCACATGAGATATGTGAGTGCTACTTTTTTTAGTGAGATCTCAATGTGCTGGATGTTAAGATTAGATGGAGATAGTACAAAATTGTATTTACCTTTCGTGCCTCTGCCACACTGATTATAATACTCGCCTTGTTTCTTTAACAAACTTTTATTCTCGTGTAAAACCAAACGTTCTAAACCTGATTCACAAAAAAGTGTTTTGTAATGTGTATTGTATTCGATAAGTTATTTAGTAGTAAGTACTTCAGTCAATCCAGCACTATTTTGACGTCAATTTGGCATTCATTGAAAATAATAATTAGCAACACTGTGTTTAGTGTGTCTAGGAGTAAGTGGCTCCTTCTGTGTTTTGGAGCAATTTTGTTTCTTTTCTGGTACTACGAAAGGCCTTCCCATATCTGTAAGGCGAAGGATTTTTCTGTGTAGTGATCACTAAAGTACCAGCAGGGTTATTTTTTGTTGAGTTTAAGTGTTGGTCTGTGTCCCTCAATCCTCCACCTTAAAACGCGCTTGATGAAGGTTCATATTTTCCATCACGAAAGTTTTTATTTTTTATATGAAAATTACAGCAACATTAAGAACTGGCCAAGAACATCTGGTGTTATCTATCAGACTTGTTATACTTGATTGCTCGAATCTTGATTGGGATACATTTCCTACGTCCATACTGTGTAAAATTATATACCGGATGATTATTTTTCTACAAAATCAATATTAAAATTTCTGTACACGAACGAATTATTCTAAAGCGGAAGTAGTAACCACAACCAAATTTTGATTTAGAATGTACACTAACATACAAATAATTAAAATTTTGACAAAGAAAATAATTTCCATCAAAATTACAAATATTTATGTACAGCAACCAAAAAATAATATCCCGCGGATTAGCCAATTAATATCTATCGGCTAAATAATAATCCAAAATTCAATTAGAACTCAGTATGAACGAGTATGTATATACACTTTGGTGGGTTATACAAGCATAGGTTTCATTTCAGAAGATACCCATTGTATATTTTGGGGCATTGCCATTCAATTATCCAAGAGTCAGCATGAGACCAAATTAAATATATATTTAAAATTTATAAAAATTGTAATAATAAAATCGAAATTATATTTAGAAATCCACTACATACTCGTACGTCTATTAATACTCAAGTCGATGTGATTTGTTTGGCGGATGGGATTCTAACAATTTTTATCTCTGTCTTTAAAGTTAAAAACGTCAAGACAATAAAGATTGTTAATAAAAGGGTTAAATCAAATTTAATATATTGTTAATAAAAAATAATTCACGGACGGATAAATTAAATCAAAAGTGTAATAATTATATTCATGTCATTGTGACTTTTTAAATTTGGTTTACCCTTTTACATACCAACCATATACCCGGCTAAATTCATTTATATATAACAAATACCATTTCATGATTTAAACATACGGTCTGACATGGTCCATCGGCTCGGTGTGAATTTAATTTAAGAATAACAAATATTTATTTTTTTTATACATTTCACTCAACTTGAGAGATTTCGTTTAAAAAATTTAAGATATACAAAAAAAAAAAAATTAAAAACATTTGCACCATTCATGTAGATTATAACAAACATTTTTAATTAAAAAAATAAAAAAATCTTCTACAACACTTATATGTGTATTAAACAAGAGTTGAGAATATATTCAAGAAACATGAATATCATTTAACATCATGACAAAACAAATTGGATTAGGTTAAAGGTTTAATTTCAACAAACATGATCTCGGCTTTAAGATATTAGAGTTTCTTAATTTTATTTTGGGGTTTTATTTTTGTACCGCATTAAAGATGAAATTAATTTAATTTATTTCGTTCGGTTTGTTCTTTCGTCCGGTGCGATTGGATTTTGTAGGAATAACAAACAAATAAAATAAATAATTGATTCAAAATAACAACGTGTACTCGAGTTTAAGGCTGCGTTTTCTTTTTTTTGGTACATAAATGTTACAATAAAATTATTATTTTATGGTATTTCAATGAAAATAAAATTGGTAAGTTTATATTGCCGGTTTATGTACCGGTTTCCATTTCAGACCATTCTTTTAAATCACTTTAATGTTTTAACTTTAAAACGAAATACACTCCGCGCTTCACTTAAAGGTGGTCCCTATTTAAATGATTTCAAATGTCAATAACTTCCATATAAATATCTCCATATGTTATCTAGTAGGGATAGACTCTGAAACTTATAGAGCTTTGGCTACAAAGCTTAAGTCCGAGGAGCATCAGTGGTTTACCTATTAGGATAAGAAGGATCGCCCAATTAAAGTTATGGCTAGAGGTCTTCACTCAATCTGTGCAAAAGAGGAAATTATTGAGGATCTCAAGCAAAAGGGTTATCAAATAGAAAATGCCGTAAACATTATTAAGAAAGAAAAAATCGAAACTAAAAAAGGAGTTCAAGTTAACAAAAAAAGACTTCCACTATTTATGCTCACTTTTAATAACAAACAAAAAGTGGAAGATGTGTATAATATCAAAGCAATACTTAGCATGAGAGCTAAAATAGAGCCATTGAAAAAGAATAACGCATTAATACCGCAGTGCAAAAAATGTCAAGGTTTTAATCATACGCAGAAATATTGCCAAAGAGAAATTAGATGCGTGAAATGTGCCGGAAAGCATCATGCCCAGGTATGCCCGGTTAGTAAAAATATTGCTGCAAAATGTGTCAATTGCAATAAGTCACATCCCGCAAACTACCAGGGATGTGAAATAGCTAAGGAGCTACAACGAATAAGAAATAAATAGCGAAAACAAAGTCCAGGAGTATCGGTAAAAAATTATCAAACTTCCACCAAAGAGGAACCTAAACCTCATACTAGTAAAACGGGAGAACCAAAACCAAAACTGTACTCGCAAGTAGTCTTGACAAAACAAGTTATTTCGGAGGATACTACTGAAGGTACAGCAATGCTCCAAAAGATACTAAGAAGCATGGAAGCTCTTAACATTCGTCTAGCTAAACAAGAGAAATGCCTTCAAGCTCTAAGCAACAGGTTAGATAAGCAAGACTCTCTAAATGAAATGAAATCCATGCTCTTTTAAAATGGTGCAAACAACAACAAATAAAACATTAAGAATAGTAACCTGGACCGCAAATGGGCTAATGCAACATATTCCAGAATTATAAATTTTCCTAAATACTGAAAAAATTAATATATGCCTAGTATTGGAAACCCATTTTACTTCAACTTCATACCTTAAAATATATGGATACAATTGTTACCACGCCATTCATCCAGCAGGAAGGGCAAGGGGAGGATCGTCGGTGGTTATAAAAGAAAACATCAAACACTTTATAGATCTTAAAATTGAAGAGGAATTTATGCAAGTGGTCACCTTAAAAGTATTTATAAATAACAACAAAGAATATAGTGTATCGTCAATATATTGCCCCCCAAGATATAATTTAATTAAACAAGACTATTGCATGTTATTTAAATCACTTGGATCAAGTTTCATAAACCGAGGTGATTTTAATGCAAAAAACACCTACTGGGGATCAAGAGTAACCTCTAAAAAAGGAAGAGAGCTGTTTGCAGCAGGAAGACTATGCAATTGCGATTTACATTCTGGAGATCAACCAACTTATTGGCCTACGGATAGAAACAAAATACCCGATATCCATTGACTTCTTCATCACAAAAGGTATAGACGAAAACTACATATACCTAGAAAGCAGCGAGGGGATTATGCCGGATCATACGCCTGTTATTATGACAATCAGTGCAACGATTATTAAAAAAACTAGTCCACCTTCGCTAACGAACAAAAAAACCTGCTGAGAGAAATTCCAGAAACTTGTTGAGGATAATATTGATCTTCAGGTGCCAATTAAAAACCCGATAGAGCTAGAAGAAGAACTAGAACAACTCAACAACAGTATACAAGAAGCGGCGTGGAGTAGTACCCCCTCAAATTCAAAGGAAATGCACCGAAATGCTATTTATCCTCTAGATATTAGGGAACTGGTTGTAGCAAAACTAAATCAAGAATGGCCTAGTAAAGAAGTCGAGCGCCAGAATATAAAACAACTCTAAATTTTATATCCAATAAACTAAAGTTGCTAATTAAAGAAATCAAAAACTAATCCATTAATAAATACTTGGGTGGCCTTACTGGGGAAAAAGAAACCAGGTACTCCTTTTGGAAAGCGACAAACAGTTTAAAACGATCTAAACTACAAATTCCACTTGTAAAAAATGCAGATGGCACATGGGCAATAAGTGCAAAGCAAAAAGCTTCGTTGTTTGCAACCCACCTCGAGAACACGTTTCAGCCTCTACCTAGACAAACTGCAGAGGAAAACATACCACCAGTATATAAAATGGATAACTGCAATATATCTCCTGTCACACTACAAGAATTAAAAGAGGAAGTCAATCTCAACCTAAATACAAAGAAATCTCCAGGATATGACTTAATTACAGGACAAATAGTAAAAGCTATTCCTGAAAAAGGACTACGTAAACTACTCCAAATAATTAATGCAGTGTTCAGACTTAAACACGTTCCAAGTCAATGGAAAGTAGCAGAAGTAATTATGATACCTAAACCAAACAAACCACTAAATGACAAAAATTTGTATAGACCGATTTCCTTATTCCCAATAATTTCAAAATTATTCGAGAAACTACTCCTAAAGAGACTAAAACCAATAATATCAGAAAGAAATCTTATTCCTCCACATCACTTTGGCTTCAGAGAAAACCATTCAACAATAGAACAAGTACACCGAATTACAAACATAATTGAAGATGTACTTGAAAAAAAGAAAGTATGTTCAAGCGTCTTCTTGGATGTAGCACAGGCCTTTGACAGAGTATGGCATAAAGGTTTGGAATATAAATTACAAAGAGACTTACCAAAGCAGTTTTATGAAATTCTAAAATCTTACATATCTAACCGACACTTTCGAGTTAAATTAGATGGCGAATACTCAGAAATAAAGAAAATAGGGGTACCACAAGGTAGCGTTCTGGGACCAACTTTATATGGTCTATAAAGGGACCTGCCAACGATAGAGAATACTAACATAGCGACGTTTGCGGATGATACGGCCATCTTAGCAGTTGCTAATTGCATAGAAAAATCTACAAGCAAATTGCAAAGAGCTACTAATATTGTCAGTACCTGGACCAAGAGATGGCGAATAAAACTTAATGAAACAAAATCTGTTCTCGTAAACTTTACCAACAAGAAGGTCAACTGGATACCAGTAGAACTGAACTCCCAGCAAATTTCCTATGCAAATACGGCAAAATATCTAGGCATGACTCTAGACGCGAAACTAAAATGAAAAGAGCATGTGAAAAAGAAAAAAGATGAGTTAAACATCCAGTACAGAAAGATGGATTGGCTTTTAGGAAGAAATTCTGAGCTAACTTTACATAATAAATTGCTACTATACCGGCAAATCATAAAACCTGTGTGGACTTACGGTATTCAGCTCTGGGGCTGAACAAAGAAAACCAATGTCAATATCATCCAGTCATTCCAAAGCAAAGTCCTTCGTGGATTAGTTAATGCACCGTGGTACATAAGAAATGACAACCTCCATAGAGATCTGAAGATGGATTTCGTTAGTGAAGCAATAAGCAAACACGCGAGAAAACACATGCAACGTATTAGTCTACACCAAAATGCTGAGATACGTCGTATGTTGGATGATTCAAACCTAGTAAGACGGCTGCGAAGGAAGAAACCGTATGATCTACAAGATCCAATCAGGATCGACAAAAAATATAATAAAATTGTAAAGGGGACTAGCCAAAGGGCTACAACCCTCCAAACAAGAATATAACTTATGAAAGATAAATTACTAGATGATTTGTAAATCAGTTGTAATGAATAAAGAAAAAAAAATATGTTACCTGATCTATGAAAAGAGGGCTTGCGTGCGAAACCAGCTGTTTAAAGTAAAAAACCCGTTGCGTCCGTTTCGCGTTAGTTGTTCCCTGATAAACATTGCCTGGTGCCTAACTATAATCAAGGAAGTAAGTTTTGTTTCTACTCGGAATATTATCGTAGTTAATTGCGTTAAGTTCAGTTTACAAATGTTATCATTGTATGGCGCCGGCCGTCTTTTTTATTATCTCGTTAACCGGGGACCGGACGTCAACAAATGTTAACTTCAGCTATCTCGCGCATGACTCTACTAAAATTTAAGATAAAAAATAATTTAAAGTTTTTCTACTAATCTTTGGGAGAGTAATTTAATTGGTTTAAGCGCAATATAAAATTTGACAGACTGACAGAAGTTTTTGTGTGAAACGGTCCCGTAAATTTTGCTGCTGCTTGCAAGTTTAGTGAAAAACTATTATTATCTGGTGTACATTTATTTTAGTGATACAAATTGTAATTTTATGTGAGCCTGATTGATGTAAATATACAATGAAGTGCAAATCAGTGTCATTTTAGGTATACAAGGTAATGTATACTGAATAATGTATGTCGAAAAATGTTTACAAATTAGTTACACTTGAGAAATTGTGCCAACATACGTTTACATAACAACAGGTGTTATTATATTCATTCGATGCATACAGACACATTCAGGATAAAAGTTAAAGAAAATCCAAGTTTTATAAAAATATAAACCAGATAAACTCACATTTTTTAATTTATGATTGATTCAGGCCTCCCTTACCTATTGTATATTTTTTTAAAGAAAAATGAACCCTCGAAATAAAAAATACACGGTTGAAGAAGCGGTGAAGCTTATAATGGCCGAGGACTCGGACTACGGCGGAATAGATGAGGTTGAATGTGAAGCCAACCAAATCAGCATGACGTCGAAGTGGTACCAGTAATAGCTGAAAAATCTGATTGATTTCCTTGATTTTCGACGAATTAGAATCGATTGACACTCATTTTGCTGAACTCACGAATAAAACAGATATTGCTTGGAGAAAACGTCTCTTTAATAATTTACCCTTAAATTTTTAATGTTCTGATTTATCTTCATCAGATTCTATTGAATCTCCAATCGAAATATTTTCGTCATATACCAATTAATATGTACGCCAAAATAGTTGCCTTTACGAATAAGTATGCTAGTCAAAGCGTTTGCAGGAGAGAACTAATTTGCATTGCATGGACAGTCAAACGATTCCTTCAAACTGTCAGGATAAATTGATAAAGGTACGGCCCCTAACTAATGTCATTAAGAAACGTTATCACGAAATGTCGATGGACGAATCTCTTTCGATAGTTGAGCAAATAATTCCTTTCAAAGGATATTCTTTTGATACGAAGGATCAGTAAACCTGGCCACTATATTCTTTAACAATTATTTCAGTTCCTACAAGGTTTTTTAAATTTCGTCCCAGAAAAAACTAAATGCGGCCTGAACTATTTGCGCAATCGATTTAATCGTCCAAAATTTAGTACTGATACCGAGATAAACCGAAAGGGCTGTAGATCCCGACAACCGATTCGTAAATCCGAATTGTAAAGGATCGTCTAGAATACTTTATACTAAGTGCAAAGTTCATTTGCGGATTAATTCTGAGAATAATTGCTTTCATGATTTTCAATCTAAATAAATTTGTATAAGATATTTTATTTGGTTATAGTTATGTACAATATGAAATAATTATTAATTTTAATTTTATAAATCTTAAAACGTTGACTGAATAACATACAGTGATGAAATTAACAAAATAAGCATTAAATCTAATTAAATATGGAAATGTGCTACATAAACTGTTATATATAGCTATTATTAGATATGCTTATAAATTGCTAGAAAATTTCAATTGAAATATAAAAATGGTTTATTCAAAGTATTGTCCTTCGCTATCTACCCATCTCTCTGGCAATACATGAATACCACGACGATAATCCAACAAATGTGGCACTTCTTCGAAACTGGCCAAGTGTAGCCTTGCCAAGCCATGCGCCATCGATCGGAACAAGTGATAATTCTAGCGGGCCAGGTCTAGCGAATAAGCCGGGTGCAGTATCAGATCCCATCGCGGTGCAGTATCAGATCCCAGCGTTTTGATGGTGTCTTAGACGATGGTAGTGCAATGGCATGGAGCGTTGTAGTGCTACAAAATCACTCGTTCATATCTCGTGTTCCGATAAGGCATTTTTCGAGCATTGTATGGCCCAGAATGATGAGCGGTTGTCGGTAGCGTTGCCCATTGATTTTTTCGCCCTGTTTCAGCAACTCATAGTACAGGATTCCTTTCTGCTCGCCCCAATCGCAGAGTATTGTCTTCTTTCCGAAACGATTTAGCCGTGCCGTCGATGTTAATGCTTCGCTAAAAGATTCATTTATCATTTTCCGTACCAATTCCATGCAGGAAGCTCTTTATTTCATGCCGTGAAACAAAATGTCGCAAGTGGTTCTTCGATCGTCTCTCAGCCAACTCATGCGGCTCTCATTGTCCCTTCTTTTGAATTTTTTCTTAGGATGAAAACGTTTGGCATTGTAACCTTGGCGAGTCGTGTTTAATGCCTCCGCAAGATAATCTTGAGTTTGCGTATCATCTTCATCCCATAACGCTTGCATCTCGGTATCTTGACATATTTTTGATCTTCCGGAGCCTTTCTGGTTCTAATGTCGAAATCGCCACTTCTAAAGCGTTTAAACAAATCTTTATAGGTAGTTTTCCATAATACATCCAAAAAAATGTAACTGCGAAGCACGTCAGTGCAAACATGCACGCGCTGACGTGCTTCAGCTGCATTTTTTTTCATTTTGAAGCAGAAAAGCAAAGCTTCCCGCAAATGATGTTTGTTTGGCCCAAAACTAGACATTTTTGTTCTCAGAAAAAATATTTTTGCGTTCCGATATGTGCTGGTACTACATCTGGTTATCGTTAACAACTGTCCACGCTATATGAACAAAACACAACTTCCGAGATAAATGACAGCTGGATATGTGTCGCTAGCACCATCTATGTATGAAACCCGGAAATTAAGTTGCGCACCTGATACATAAGTATATTGAATGAATATGTAAATAAACCGAAAAATATATGAAGTAAATACATTAAAATTGGATTATTACAACCGATGAGTTAGATAGTCGACATATGTTTACGGAAGCTGGCACTCGAACCGTTCACTAGAAGTTAATTTGGCCAATGGATGTGAATTCAGAGCCTTCCAATTAGCCAAGTACCATCATAATTGATTTAAATCTTATAAAGGTTTAGGTCCGTGTTTCAAAGGGTTAATGTAATCGTTTCTGTTGGTCTGTGCTTTCATGTGAAACGTCTTATACGCTATCCGAATCAGCAAAAAAGTGGAAAATAGAGCAGGTCATATATATATATATATATATATATATATATATATATATATATATATATATATATATATATATATATATATATATATATATATATATATATATATATATATATATATATATATACATATTTATATATATATATATATATATATATATATATATATATATATATATATATATATATATATATAAAAGAAAAGTGATAAAATTAAGAACTACTGTAACGATTTTGATAAATATTGTAATATATATGCTATGGCTCGTGAGAATGGTTTTTGTAAAGTTTGGTCAAAATCGGTTCACCGGGAGTAGCAGCTTCCATAAAATATTTCGATTAACTCAAAAACTAAGCACCGATTTTGATAAAAATGTGTGCATGTGTTCTATGGCCATTATCAACCACTTTGGCCGGCATCAATATATCGATACCGTCTCATCGGTTTTCTTCCACTGCCAAACCCATCGGTTTATTTTAATAATCAATAACTTGAATCAGTTATTAGCATTTGCCGGTTTTTTAGCATTCGATTTAAATGGTCGCGAAGCACGTAAAAATAAATATAATATTAATAATTAGTAGTGCACTGACTTTAAATGCAAGTGAAAATTTAAAAACTTGCATTCATTAATGCAAAAAGGTATGGATCGTTACGTAACGACATCCAAACGTGAAGGTAGTCCCAAGTTTCCAGTACAAAATGCAACAAAAACTTTAAAACTAAGAGCAAGGGTAAAAACTGGTTCCGTTTCCAACCTCTGTGTGGAAATAGAAGAAATACCGAGGAGAAAAATCGAGAAGAGGCGAAAGCACCAAAAGGGCGACCACCATCAATATATCTTCGAGAAGCGCCGTCTCAATAATTAGTAGCTGGTCTTAAAAAAGAAACAGGTGCGGAGAGTTTTTCATTGCTCCAATTAAACAAATATTTTCTTGCTGCAATATCCGTGAAACCAGAGTGAAGCATATCGCAAAATGGTTGCCATCTTAGAGGCAGCTAATAAATACTTTTGCTCACACAGATTGAAAAATTCGAGAGGACTAACAGTAGTAATAAAAGGAATGAAGTTATCTTTATCGCCACAAGAAGAACGTGGCGGTACGTGAGGAACTCACTGCCAATGAGATAAATAAGCCACTGATATAAGAAGCTTTATCAACATTATTAATCGTGAGAAAATCTCTCAACCAATGGTCAAAGTTGACCTGGAACTTGAAGAAGCAAAAACCAAAGAGACACGCGAAATCATGAGGTATCTGTTATATAGAAGGGTTGTAGTGGAAGTGCCACACAAACGTTAGTTAGTCTAACAAGGGACCAATTGCCAAAAATTTGGACCTGCTCGAAACTACTGCAAACTGACAGCTATTTGCGTGATATGCAGCAACCTACACAAAACTAGCGAGTGTGATTTAGACAAAACCAAACCTGAAGTAATGAAGTGCAGCAATTATGGGGAAAACCATACCGCTAATTGAAGAGGATGCATTGTGTATAAGGAGTTAAGGAAAAAAATGACACAAAAGCAACGAATTGATCAACGAGCTATCATTCAAATATATAAACGCTCAAACAATGAGGACATTATTTCTGCAACCATAACCACAGAAACATCATGCTCAAGTGGCTGCGGGTAACGTGCGAAATAAAACAAATAATCCTCAGAATGATGATCAGGTAATCTACAAAAAGATAAACACCCTCAACGAAACATTGGCTAAATTTATGCAAATTATGTAATCGAATATGGGACTCATGCTGCAAAACATGACTGCCCTGATGCAACTGTTAACGAACAATCATAATAACGGGTGATTTTTTAAGAGCTTGAGAACTTTTTTTTAAAAAAAAACGCATAAAATTTGCAAAATCTCATTAATAATGATCTCATCTCATAATAATGTTACAAAGAACGGGCTATAATAAAGCAACCTGACGACTCGCATATATATGCGGCGTATTTTTTCGAAGCTGGACAGATCAAATCTATTGCACTATGTTAGCAGCTTTGTGCCAACAGCCCCAGGATAATCGCCACAGAATTTTCATTTATAAGGACTTTTTCAATAGAAAAAAGATTAGACGTAAAATTCTTATTAAAATACGGAAATTTTATTAACTAAAATCAAGATTATGGGCTGAGTACAAAAATCAACTCACAACAAGCATTTGTAAATTATAAAAATTGGATCATGTGAAATGAACACCCCATCATACACCTGGAGGACCACGTAAATGGACTAAGATAAAGATTAGTAAATTCATTTCGTAAAAAATTTCAGGCATTACAGTCTGTATATTGAGTTTAGCCTACCATTAATTTTTTTTTTTTTTTGTCGAATACAGAGTACGCGTTACACATAGAAAAGTAATTTATTCAAAATGGCAACAGATGTTATTAAATATTCAATATTGCATTCAAGGAATAAACTTAAAAGGAGGTTAACAACTAATTCGATTTTTTCGTTTACTTGATCCACAACCCTGATTGGTAAAATATCTTTTGATTGTTATAACAAAGCTAGTTTGGCCTAGATTATTTAATTATCTTAATGTTTATTCTTGGCTTTGAACTTTCTATAAAAAAGTTTTGGTCAAAAAATTTTGAAAATTTTCAAAATTTAAATTTAACACTAAAAATTTTGTTAAACAACCATTATCCCGTAAAATAATAAATCTTTGTATTTGTAACCAATTTTTTGGTTGCAAAAATGCAACCAAACGCAACAACTAACGATAATTTAAACTATTTTCAATTCGGTAATAAGTTATAATTTAAAAATTGTCAGTAATATATGATTTAGTTTAAATAAGTGTGTTTGCCTAACCTTAAAAATCCGATAACATTCGTGACTTAAACTAATTCATAGGAAGTTAAACTGATTAGCGGTGGTAACCTTTAATGCATGGAACTGCATTAACAACAACAAATAAATTTTGGCACAGCTAGCTTATCAAAAGTATTAAGACGATACAATCTTTGGACCAGAGAACGAACGCAAGTGACAACTCTATTATAAATATATTTTGAATCTTTTGAATGCATATCCTCTCAGTTCCAAAATGAGCCTCTATAGATACCTTAAGCTACTTTTTCAACCAGTCCAAATCGGTGCTTGGAGCAGCATAAGTGTACAATCGATATTCGTGGTCCCCACGCATATTTTTCCGAAAGGCAACAAGGCAAAGAAACAATTCGCATGTTTTATTTCCCAAAAACCAAATTTGCGTGATGAAGCTGAACGTTTTTAGTTCTTTACGTTATTCTTACAGAAATAATGAGCATTGGGTTGTACTAAATTATTTTGTAACATAGTCTTTTACAATGGCGAACTACGTGGTGGAAGAAAATAAACTTTTCTTGAAGTTAAAAATTAAAATTAAAACACAAAATGTTTTGCTTGATTACAGATAAAACGTGATACGCGATTTCTATCACAAGCGCAACAAATATCATTTTTTTTGACCTGCCTTTCAAATAACACCTAAAGAAGCGCATAAATATACGTTTCTTGAACTACTGCCCATTAAAAACTTAATACACCTTACCTTATATTTCATCACGTTGTGCTGGGCGCCATCTATAACTATAACTGAAATGATCACTGCACTTACACTATTTAGAAACGCATTTTGTACCGAAAATAAAACACTTTTGCTCATGAACACTTCACATAAATTACTAAATGTAAATACTAAACCAGTAACGGATTACTGTACAAAATTTTCTTGATCGAAATTTGATAAAATTTTCAGTCAAAATTAATTTTAAAACAAGAACCGATTCACTTTAAAATTTAGATATAACTGAGCATAAAAGTAGCATTTCAATCAAGTCAATCCCGTTATCGAGTCTGTAATATAAATGTGTGTGTGCGTGTAAAATTGTAAATAAATTTGGTATACGTGTAACACTATAAATGTAGATGTGTGGTTTTGCAATAAGAATCTATCATATTTTTGGTAACAGTCGATGTCGTAGGGGAAATCGAAGTTCTACTATCATGATAGCAAAATATTTCACGACAGCGATAATCCACTAAAATAACAGTGTCCACAAGCACGTAACATATATTTTTATAATTTATCAAATAAGTTCAGGTAAATTTGAGTGGAAATTACCGAATTCAATTGTAATTAGGGGAAAATTAGAGAATGGAAGTAATGATTAGGAATTTTTGATAAAATTCTTATGGTTTATGCTGGATGAAAACTTGGCCATTTAAAACCAATCCTTATGAATTTTGGTTCTACATTGATTTTAAATAAAAACATAAATTTTAGACAAAGTTCTTGTATCTGCCAATTCTACACGATTAAAATGCATTTGAACCTAGAGAAGACTCGGCAAATTATTAATCTTTAATTTAATTATTCAAGAATATATACCAGTTCTAATATGTATATAGAGAATGGATTTGAAATGAGTTTGGCGTTTCTAGTCCGGTTTTTTAAAAGTAAATATTAAAGTACATATTTCTTTATGCAAATTTATCATTGGAAACCCATTTTACAGAAATTTTCCTAGGCCGACAGAGCAAGATCTTACTTTCTGTTAAAATTACGTTTATAGGAGTAAAAACAAGTTAGCAACATTCAAAAAAATACACCACGACTAGAGCTATGCGGGGCTGTTTTGTTGTCAAGATTAATGAACAGCGCTAGGCCGTCATTAGAGTCGGCAACATCATTATACGCTAACACGAATTCAACCATTACTTTTGCGTGGATTCAAGGTCCTTCAAACAAATGGAAGGTATTCGTAGGAAATCGTGTAGCTGAAATACAAAGCAATAACAGTCCAACGTATTGGTTCCACTTCAAAATAGAAGATAATCCTTCTGATACGGTTTCACGAGACCTTACATCTAAAGAAATCCAATACAACGACCTGTGGTGGTCTAGGCCCAAGTGGCAAATCATAATCACCACGCAACCAGCAATACGTAAATGTGACATTTGGCATAAATATTCATCATACACGAAATTGATTAGAATCATTGCTTATATAAAAAGGTTTATCAATAATGCCAGATCACTTAAAAAGAACAAACGGCCCACGGTCGACAGTCGAAACTTAATAATCAACAACATTCGGAAGGCTGTATTTCATGAAGAAATAAGAATGTTAAAAAGGATCTTCAATTTAAACAACAGAAGTTCTTTGTGGCTGATTTGTCGACAAAGTAGGTATTCTACGAGTAGGCGGAAAAATCAAAAACTCGATAGTATCTTCGATACTAAACATTCAACTATTCTGCCGAAAAAACCGTGTTCGTGGTTACCGGTATAATACAAAACATGCAACTCAGTTAAAGGGACAACTGCCAGCATCGCTTGTTAAACCATCTCATAATCGATGACGAAAATTCGCTTTGCATCCAGCCTCTGGTGAGATTCGAAACCAACACCTCACGGTCTAAGTGCCGAAGCTTTAAACACTGCACCACTTGTCCGATAAAGTTGGGTTGAGTTTCTGTTTGGTATGATTCATAAAGCAGAAGAGGTGATGGAATGTACACAAGCTCATCAACTTTATCGATTTGGGGCTCTGCATACGCGTCTTGTAAGTCGATATTGCCTCTACCAGTCACTTCGTCAATCTAGATAAGGACTAATTTGTCGAATGTGTTGTACTCAATGACACATGCTCGACCGTCAACATTTGCTAGATGTGCCGTTTAATTTAATTGAGTGAGAATCGGCGAATTAGAAGGGGTTGCTAATCTTCTGGAATGACTTACCATGTTGACAATCAAAACTCCCGCCGAACATCTACTGCATTATAGCGATCGTTTAGACTGCCGTAGATCGATTTATCTTGTTGGTAGAAAGCCAAACAGCCAGCGCCGAATATTATAAAGATGTTTCAAGCAACGTTATAGTTTACAAGATGATACCAGCTCGGTGAAATCTCGTTGTCGCTATCTGTCGCAATAGACGAACCACCTAGCAAAGCCGATTTGATTCTCATAAATTACAAATGATATTCTTTGAATCCCACTGCGATGGTGGTAGAATAGTTGATCGGACGATGGCACCGATCGTCATGGCAACGCACTGTTTGCCTGCGTTGATCTCGAACATCGCACCTGCTTGGTTCCACTTACCGCGGACGATCGTCGATTATTCATTGAGTAAAAATCGACTTGGAGGAGGAACCGGTAGGCGACTGAAGATTTATGAAGTCGACTACCTCATTCAATCTTATATTTACTTGAAAAAGAACTGCCATTTCTTGAATAATCATGCCTGAGTCAAGACTGTTTCAATAAGCCTATGACGGGAACATTGCTAGTTGGTCTTTGTTGAAAATATCAAGCCGAAAATGATCAAAAAATTGTCCTTTTAAGCGGCAAATGCTCAATTGATTAGCGTAGCAATGCTTGCCTCACAGCTGAGATCTGAAAACACATAACACTTTGGATGGTTTACCTATGGCGTTGAGCATCTGTATGACGTTTCTTCGCACGTTGAGATGCGCGGGGTTTTGGAGACTCGTCGCATTTTTGTTGATCGTTTGAATGTCGTGAGACTTAGTGAGTCGAGAAACTCTTTCAAGAGAATAAAAATGTAATTTGATTTTATCAGATTTGTAAATTGTGTTGTTCTTCTCAGAATAATTTAGTAACAACTTCATTTTGATTCAACCGTCGCCTAAACGAATGCTTTTATTCAAATTCATAAACAACTTGGTTGTTATTGTTGGTTTAGTTTTAACTCAGTCCTCCACGCGTATTTCAGGCCACCAATTCAACACAGTTGCAGGCTATCATTCAAACTCACCATCGAAATTTACTTAGCATCACTCAAACGGATTATACCTTGCAAACCGATAATGGGACTTATGTCATCGGCGCCCGCAATCTTTTTATCAAATGTTCCAGCTCTTAAAGAAACTTATAATTATCCTGAATTTTGCGGGAGGCGTCAGTGAAAAATATGATTTGAAACGGCGTTGAGAGTTTGATGTCGTCACAATAGATGAAATCAAAACATTGTTCAAGGCGTTTGAATTTATGTTAAATTTCCGACCTGCCTACATACTTTTGAATGAAAATGTGAATTGGTTAATTTAAATCCTATTTTATCAAGTCGGACAACAAAGCAAGAATCGGTTCAACTAAGTATTTAGCCCACACAATTAAATGGATTGAAAGGAACCAAACAATAATAGTGACAAAGATATTTTTACCTCCAGTAAGTTAAATCTTCCGTTAAGGCGACCGGGATGTTGAAAACAATATCGAAGTTCTTGAAATTTCAATATGAATTTGTAAATTTTTCTCTAAGTATCCCAATTGTTACTGAACAGTCAAGTTGTTATAATTAAGATTCGCACACAACTTCGAACTTACAAAGCTCAACATAGAAATTGTTTCAATTAGTCTTATAAAATGTTTGTTATATCAAATAACATATCTCCCTCTCTTTTAGATAGTTTTGGTCGGTATTCTACGAGAACATCATGAATCTTACAAAAAATATAACAAACACAATTTGTACCATTCGGATATAAAGTAATGGCATTTACTCTACTTTTATGCACCACTAGAAGCCCTAATAATATGTGGTGTAGTACAAAAATGGAATACACTGGAAATCAGGACATTCGATTTAAATCGTTCGATTTAAATTAGAAGTGCAGAATGTGTGTGAATCTGACGATGGATTTATTTTCTCCAACCAAAATAAAACAGCAACGATCGCAATCCGTCACAAATTTAAATGCAATAAATCGTGCTAATTCTCTAGTGCCATCGACCTCTGGCATAAATAAGAATGCAATTCAAAAAAGTGTTAGCGGTTCACAAACATTAAAAAGTGCTACAACATCAAAAATTGTGGTAGGCAACAATATTATACCAAGCGACATCGCTATAATGGATAAAAGCAATGTCAATGAGACGAATACTGTTTTTCTGTCATTAATGCAAACAGGTATGGAACGTTACATATCCATAACATCCAAACGTTAACGTAATCCCAAGTCTCCAGTGCAAACTGCACCAAAAACTCTAAAACTAGGAGCAGGGATAACAACTGGTAACTGTTTCCATCTTCTGTGTGGAAATAAAAGAAATAATGAGGAGCGAACTCGAGAAGAGGCGAGAGCACCAAATGAGCGATCATCGAAGCATTTCGCAAAATTGTTGCCATCTTAGGAGCAGCTAATAATACTTTTACACGTACATATTGAAAAGTTCGAGAGGACTAACACTAGTAATAAAAGGAATCGAGTCATTTGTATCGCCACAAGAGATACGTGAGGAACTAACGGCCAAGGGCTTCAATATAAGAAGCGTTATCAACAATGTTAATCTTGAATAAATCCCACAACCAATGTTCAATATTGAGCTGGTACATGCAGCAGCAAAAACCAATGAGATACATGAAATCTACAACATGAGGTATCTGTTGTATAGAAGGGTGGTAGTGAAAGAGCCACACAAACGTAAGTCAGTCTTACAATGCACCATTTGCCAAGAATTTGACCACTCTCGAAACTATTGCAAACTGCCAGCTGATTGTGTGATATGCAGCAACATGGACAAAACTAGCGAGTGTGCTTTACACAAAACCAAACCTAAACTAAAGAAGTGCAGCAGTTGTGGGGAAAACCATATCGGTAATTACAGAGGATGCATTGTGTATAAGGAGTAAAAGAAAAAAATGACACCAAGGCAACGAATTGTGCAACGAGCTGTCATTCAAATACATAAACGCTCAAACAATGAGAAAACTATTGACTAGCGCAACATAAATTAGAAGTACAGCATTTTCTTAATGAACACAACATTGACATCATGATGGTCTCTAAGACACATTTTACACAAATAAACTCTATTAAGTTTAATGGTTATAAAATTTACGATACCCAGCACCCTAATGGGAAACCTCGTGGGTGATCGGAGATTTTAACTTCGATCTCGATTAGCACCAAAAGGCGACGAAGAGTATTGCTAGAACTTATGTTAGGGTCAAATCATGCTACGATTATTAAGCTATACAAGTTATAAATTCAGAGTCAAATATTTTTTAACACTATTTTTGACACTAATTGGTCTCAATTAAAATCTGCAGTGACAAGAGAGTACTTATTAAGCATCCCACTTAAATCGTTAAGTGGCTTTCGAAATTGAAAATAAGCGGTGAAGTTAAATAACATACATCTACCCCGATGCGAAAATACCTAGGCCTACATCATGATAGAAGATTGAAGATCAAAGCGACAACAAATCAATATCAAAAGTGATCAAATAAATTGGTTAATCGGAAAATATTCTAAATTAACTCTTGACTGTAATTTTTTTTTTATAAAATGGTACTAGAACCAATCTCGACTTACGGAATATAATTTAAGGGCTCATCCTGTGCCTCAAATATAATAAAATTGCAACGTGTACAATCAAAAGTTCTACGAGGAATAGTAAACGCAGCTTACGTAATACAAACATACGCCGGGATCTCAACATCGAAACAGTGGCAGATACGATACTGCAGTATAGCACAAAATACCAAACTAAGTTAGAACAACATCCCAACACATTAGCTCGGGAAATGTTATGGAGGCCTATATATCAGCGCATTGAAAGAAAAAATCCCTTAGATTTAGCTAACTAATTCATATAGGCAACAGACCAGGTTAAGGCTTAAACAATTTTCTCGTTTAATTAGCTTGTAAGATTTGAAAACGACTTGTGAGTTTCCCAAGATAGGAAAGAAAGTCACTTGATATCAGACACTTTGGGTTAATAGTTGATTACGCTTGTTAATCTTAATCGATCATTAAGAACAAAGCTACATTTTACAGATTGCTAGAAACTACCGGGCTAGAACTGGATCGATTACTTTGTGTTTTATATTCAAGCAATTGATTGATTGATTGATTGATTGGACTGTAGAGCCAAGTACTGAACAGGTGTCCTGGATTACGCCGGGCGTATTACTATAGCCTGTTTATACATAATAATAGGAAGGGTAGTAAAGTTTTTTTTTGGGACAGAACGCGACACCAAGTATTTTTGTGTTACCAATCACAAAAAATTGAGCGTGTATTGATTTTCTGAAACAAGTATTCTTTGGTACTTTCCAACATTTAGTAGCTTTCATTGCAAACGTACATTATCACTTCAGTGTGAATTAAAAAATAACAACAGAACTGGCTGTTCTACAATTTTCCATACATTCAATGATTCTAGTGATGTGGTGTACATCTGTGTACGAGATGTGGCAGCTCTAAAGGGCAATTTTCTCTTTTTCCCAAATCTTTTACAAAACCATTTCGAACAAAAATATTCGAATTAAAAGATGCGTTTGTAGTTAGTTATACCTTACTTAATCCTATAACAATGAAAATTTGTATGTATTGGTTAAAAAATAAATCGAATGCCATTTAGGCGAAATATATAATAAGTATATAATTTGTGAATAAGTATATATAAGTATATAATTTGTGAATTCCAATTTCAATTTATAATAAATAATTAGAAGTCCAACATCGGCCCATGTTTTCCGATAGGTCTATAGACTGGGATCACCCATACTGCAACCATCCGAAAAGCCAACAATTTTTGCAAAATCCTCTTATTAGCTTTTCCACATCCAGATTCATCAGAAAAACATGATAACATGCCTGGCAAATATACCTTGGTAATTTCTCAGGTTATAACCACAAAATTAATTTGATCGCGCGAAAATTACTAGCCTCTCGAATGGCCCGGAACATAGATATTCCCAATCTGGACCCATCAGAAACACACAACAACACTCCCGACAAACACACTAGGTCCCGAGGCATTCAACCTCTTAAGAAAATTTTAAATATAATCCTTAAATGTTATCTAAAATGTCAAATGTTAGTTCGCCTAATTGTCATTTATTGTCATATTCAACAATACATCTACACTTTTTTAATTTTTGTTGGTTTATGACTAAGTTAGTTCCAACATCAAACACATATTTAAGCGTGTGAAATTTGTGCTGAACTAGTCCTAAAGCTAGCTTTCCCAGTTAGGTCTACTACACATGCATATTAAAAGTTGCTACGAAATTGATTGGTTGATTGATTCTGAATGTACGACCAAGTTCTTATACAGGAGCTCCCGGGTGATGCCGGGCTCACACTCTTTTTTACATATAACAAAACTGAAGGATTGGATAGGTTAATTAAGTTTGACAGAATCGGCCCGGTTACAAACACCTAGGTATAGCCGATAGTTAGTAAAAACAAAGACAACACAATCCTAAACTACTAGGCAACGGATAAAGGTTTAATAGGTTAAATGGTTAATGATATTATTGGTCATCAATAAACTATGTGTTTATATTCAAGCAATTATTTTAAAATTCGGTTAAAAATTTAGTACTTCGGCGTACAAGCTTATCTTCCAAGCTTCTCACCAGTCATATACCTAAATAACTGAATTATGTTTTAGATTTCAATTTCAATATGTAAAAAATGAACAGTAGAAGCACAAGACAAAACTATTGACAACATCATTAGGTATACAAAACACTCACGATGCAGAGGTATAGAGTGTTCTTCCAATATACAAAACGAATTCAACATAAAAAATTTAACTTAATTTAAAAAAAAAAAATAAATAAAAGTTTTATTTAACAACACCAAGCTGTATACGAGGAAAGCGTTTTTTGTTGTAATTTTCCAACATCTACGAGTACACTGGGTATCTGAAAAAAAGTCTTCATCGCGTCTGTTTTAAATTATATTAAACACAGTAAAGTTTCTCTTCTATATGGTGTATGCTGTATGGTACATACACAAATATTCTTTTAATCTTATTATTGTTTGTAACTGGTGATGGTTGTTAGTCCAACTGATAAAGGAAGAGCAAAACAATTTTATTTTGCACAAGAATAAAAATTCGTTATTTCGCCAGAAAACAAATTCAACCCAGAAACGTGATATTAGAAATAAAAACTGTAATATATTCCTGATATTGGCTGGACTTATGAAAATCAACTAAATGTTTCTTCATTTTTTTTTGTATGATACATGTATGTGCATATCGTATACATATTTCTTGTTTTTTGCTGTATTATTTACATAAATTATGCAAAAAGTAAAAAATAATAATAGTAAGAAAGCACAAAAAGTTTTTTTTTGATCTTTTAAATCTTATATTTTTATTATATCCCTCATATTTGTTACAAAATACTGACAGAGTCGTGATAAAATTTTCATGAATATTCTAATGACTCTATATACTTGTACGGGTTTTATATGCTTATTCTTTAAGGTTTTTCATATTCTTATTTTTCATTTTTCATTTTCTTGGTACCACAGTATTATTCTCTTCCTTGTTCATAACCATAATAATACAAGTAGTAGGACACCAATGATGTATTGAACGAATTTGTAAGGTGAAAATAAGGAGAATGGCAATTTTATAGTTTTAATGTAATTTGCATTAGACAATGTTTGAGTTAAAATTGAAAATGGGCTTCAAACTGGATCGCCCCAAAAGATGAAACGTTTTTCCGAGATGGGATTTGAAAATTGCCTGAGAGGTGGGAAAAAGTTGTAAGCAGCGATGTACAATATTTCAAATAATCTGCATTTTATTTTAAAATCCATTTTTAAAATTAAAAACAACGGGCCGAATTAGTTTATACTCCCAATCGATATTTAATTTGAAAAAAGGAACTAAAAATGAAAAGATGTACGATAGATTACAAATACAGAGGTGAAACAAAGAATACAAAGTGTAACTCAGAACAGGAGCTGAGCTGCTTTGGTGGATTTCATTGATATAAATAATATAGAAAATAAATTGTAGTCTGTCGAAAAATTCCACTATGTTGAAATGATAGCCTGAGGATAACAGCCAAGTGCCCTTGAACGGAAAGTAGTGATATTATTTTTCGATCTCGTAATTCAAATCGATTTTATTGGTTTGAGTATTTTAGTTTAGAGAAATTCTGGATATCGTACAGTTTATCGAGAAATTCCATTATGTGCAAATGTCAGCTTTAGGTTAACATAATCAAATAGATCAAGAGCCATTTCCATATCAATGGGAGAAAATCTTTACGATATCAAGTATTTAGTTAAACTAAAACTACTCAAACCCATTAAATCGATTAAATTTGCGAAAACGAGAAATGACCCATATCCCCTAGATAAGGAAATGACTCTTGATTTATTTGATTGTGTCAAACTAAAGTTAACATTTGCATATAGTGGAATTTTCCGACAATTTAAAATACTCAAACCAATAAAATCGATTTGCATTGCAAGATCAAAAAATAATATCACTGCTTTTCATTTGGAAAGCGCGCTTGTCTGTTAGCCTAAGGCCTAAAACCAATAAAATCGATATTAATTCCAAGAACGAAAAAACATATGGAACCCCTCCATATGGAAATTGAATGAATCTTGATTCATTTGATTCTGCCACCGTAATGCATATGCTCATAGTGGAATTTTCCGACAAACCCTTAGATATCCAGTATTATTAAAAACAAATTTTATTCAATCCAATAAAACCGTCTTCATTTACCACAACTAAATATGATATTCCAACTCTCTGTTTGGAAATGGCAGTTATTTGATTTTGTCACTAAGGCTATTATTTTTACATAGGTGAATTTTCCGACAAACTTATAAATTCGACTTGATTTAGCAGAACTTAAAAGGATACCCATCTCTCAATTTGGACACTTGGTTGATTTCATTGTGTTACCTTATAGGCATTTTCGGACAAACTGCACGATTTTATTAACTTAAACTAAAACTACCCATATCGAACGAATTGACTTAATTTATTAAAACAAAATTCAGAAGTATCCCATTTATGGAAATGTCCTTTAGCTCATTTGATTATCTTATCTATCTCCTGGATAACGTCTTATCGTCTAATTTTCACATAATGGCTTTGTACACATATTTTCTATAGCCGGCATTTAGTGATATTGAAATATTTTCTTATGTAAAACTACTTAAAAATGAGAATTTTTCGGGCTATTTGAGTTTTTTGGTTTTCACTAAAAATTCTTATAAGAATTTTGTAACAGTGTATTTGTCAGAGAAGACCATTGTGAAAATGTAAAATTTCGAAATATTCGTTTCAAAAATGAAAATCAGGGGACATTATGGAAATATTATAAATCAAAATTTTCGTCTTTGGGGAGTTATGCAGAAGGGCACCACTGAGTAAATATCATTAAGATACTAACAATTTTTAAATGTATTACAGCAGCAAGTCGTTGTAACCGCATGGCTTGGTTTCTGCTAGGTACGGTAGCTGCACACTGTCTCGACAGGTAGCTCATAGTCGGCTTGGGGGGTCCCGTTACCACCATACCAGCAGCCATGTTACAAATATTATTCACTTAGTGTGCTTTTTCAAAAACAATCGGTATAAGCTAACTGGGAGAGTATGAATTTAGACCTAAGCAATAGCATATAGAAACGTTCACATAGCACAACACTGTTTCACATTAACCTCCACTAGCTAATGTTAACTACCACATAATTTACGAACTGATTATCACTCGGTTAGGAAAAAAAAATCATCTTGTTGGAGAACTAAACGGCGAACGAGAGAAGAAAAAAATCAGACCAAAAGGAAATATTTACAGGAGGTATTTAGTGTAATCAAGCTAAATTATCTAAAAACAAAATTATGGAAGAGAATAATTAGTAAAGGTGGTATTACATGAGAAAAGCCTATTGCATCAAATGGAAATGATGTCGCTACTACCTAAATTACTGGTTACGGAAATTTACCTGACGTGGTCGATTGCTAAAATTAGTGCGATCGTTACATCGTTTTCGGGATGAAGTGTCATCTGGTTGCTACGTATGTCCATTTAACGACTGAGTGGCAGATATTGCATAAATAAAAAAATAATAATTTCATTAAATTTGCAGAGCCTAATTTAAATATTTTATTAGAACGTGTGGCTCAATTTACAAAAAGAAATGTTCAGGAGTAATGGTTGAAGCAGTAATGAGTAGAGATTAAATTATTATATTGGTAGTGGCTTTAAAGTTAAATCTTAATTAA
This sequence comes from Nephrotoma guestfalica, assembly GCA_963691935.1. Classification (NCBI taxonomy): domain Eukaryota; kingdom Metazoa; phylum Arthropoda; class Insecta; order Diptera; family Tipulidae; genus Nephrotoma; species Nephrotoma guestfalica. The sequence goes on along the minus strand of OY829914.1, from coordinate 213,302,182 downwards.
AATGAAAATTTATTTGATTAGCCCATTTCAAATTTATTCGCGCATTCAACAGAGCCCCACTAGCAATTTCTCGAGTACATGTGTTGCCTAAAAACCATACCCTTTACATGGAGGCGGGGGAAGATGTTGTTAAATACTAAACACGTTTTCCTAATTAATTGAGTGGCGACCGTTCTTTAGGATAATTGATGACCGCATAGAAATAATGTGTGAATGTTTTGTGATTTCTTCAACATATTGAACGATAGGCTTCGTACTGAAACACGAAGTATCGAAAAATAAAAATAAATAAAATACAGAATCTCCAAAAATCTCTAAAAAAAATACTGTAAAATGTGCGGCAATTGAAAAAACTGATTTTAGCCTTATCCAGTATTATTGGAGGCTTGAATTTAAACTGCATCATAATCCGAAAAATGACAAAACGATTATGTGGCTCAGTTCTTGAAATATTTGATCAATTTTAAAATTGGATTAATTCTAAATAAAACGACATTCAAATAATAATCGATCATTGAGGTTATCAAAATACCAATTTCTGCAAACTCCCATAAACAACGGGCTAGTCATTTCGTATAGTTAAGTTACGATCAGACACCCTTAAGCGCTTTGCAAAAAATTTATAATTTTAACTTGCCAATAATCTAATGTAATTTTAGATCAAATACGAATTGATTAGGTATATCTATTTTCCTAGTAAGGCATGGGTATGAACATCTCAGAACCATGTAGAACCTGTAGTTCAAATACGAGTTCTATATAGATATAACGAATTCAAGACAAAGTCTGGGCTAGGCTAATCTAATGCCTAATGATTTATTTTATTTTTTGGGATAGATTCGTGGAACAACTTCAAATACGTTGGGCTTGAGCATATGGATGACCGAAAGGCATATGAAAAAAATTTTGAACCTATAAATAACGAATAAAAATCTCGAAAAAATATCGAAATAAAACATTTTGAGAAAAAAATATTGACTTGAAAATTTCGAAAATAAGAATGATCGATTATTCGATAATTTATAAAATTATTTTTAACAATAATTAGCAATAGTTAATTGTGTCGCTTGGGCCGTTTTACTCTAATATAATACTTAATTAGTTAGACAATACCCAAACATGAAATTATTTACTTATTTATTTATTTATTTCACAAACATGAATTTTTTGAACTCCACACCTCAATTGAGCAAGAAGCTCATTCGTTTAAGGTGCGGGGCTCATGACTAATATCCAAACTTTCGTTGTAACTTTTTTCGTCTATGCATGCAGGTATGTATATGTATTTCAGGCAGCTCATTCTAAAACATTTTTTTAATCCACATCTCCACTGGGGTGCGTCAACATTATACTAACGAGCACGTCTTCCTAAGTTTAATTCTGTAACTTCAAATATATTAAGATTGTATACGATTTTTTTTCGAAAGCTGCGACTTGAGAGTTTGGAGTTTACCTGTTGTTTCATAAACCCACTAGACGCTTTACTATTGTAAATATTTTATTTTATTAATATTTACGGCTATTTACATCGATCCTATAAATTATAATTGCGCAATTTATTTTATTTTAATCGTTATTGTAAAAACTTCACCATCTTTGTTTGGTTAATTATACACGTACATACTAAATCTTATATCTTAAGCATATAAATAATTTTGAAGACATTAACTTTGAATGAAAATTGGTACACTTCAAAGTTGCAATGTCGTATATTTTATTGACATATATAGGGTGGGCCAAATAATTTTTTTTTTAAAATGCAATAACACAAAAAGTTCTCATTACTTTTTCAAATTTATTTTTCCATTGTAAAGAACAATCTTTTCGATTAATTATGGAATACTATTTCATTCATATGACTGCCTCGGCTGGCCTTGACGTACGCCATACGGACGGTCCATTTTTTGAGCACATTTTTGATGGTATGCGGCATTATGTCTTAATGTGTCTGTAACACTTATCTTTGACGGCACCCCAAAGATAATAGTCCAACGGCGTAAAATCACAGCTCCGAGGCGGCCAAATCACATCAGCGTTTCGGCTGATAACTCGATCTTCGAAGACAGTGCGCAAAAGATCAATTGAAACGTGCGCTGTGTGGCACGGAGCGCCATATTGTTGAAACCACATGTTGCCTATGTCCTTCTCTTCAAGTGCCGGGAACAAAAAATCGTTTATCATGGTGCGGTAGCGCTCACCATTGACAGAAACGGCGGCTCCTTGCTCATTTTCAAAGGAAAATGGCAAAATGATCCCACCGGACCAAAATCGGCTCAAAACAGTTAGCCGCCAAGATGAAAAGGCGCCTCATCCGAAAAGATGATTTTTTTGTCAAAACCGGCATCTTCTTCAAGTCGATCGCAAACCCACTCAGCAAACCGAAAACGCAATGGGTGGTCCTTTTGCTTCAATTCCTGAACCAATTGAACTTTATACGGTATCATACCATGGTTTTTATGCAGAATTCGTCGCAATGTTGTGCGTGAGATGTTCAATTCTTGAGCACGATGACACTTGAGTACGCTTGGTTCGTGATAGTTTGTTTGTTAATTAGCCAGCCTGTTTCTTTAAATTTATTCACAAAATAACGCACATATGGAGCTCCCGGCAACATTACCATGATTTTCGAAGTACGCTTCCAATATTTCCGAGCGTTGTTCAAGCGAATACACAACCATTTTCGTTCAGCGGAAGGATAACACTAACTTCAGAAGTGACATAACCCTTACCATACTCAAAATAACCGCTAGTTAAAAACAAAAGTTAGATGGCCCACCCGTACTTGTACGGGTATATATGCTTATTCTTTGAGGTTTTTCATATTTTTATTTTTCATTTTTCATTTTCTTGGTACCATAGTTCTATTCTCTTCCTTGTTCATAACCATAATAATACAAGTAGTAGGACACCAATGATGTATTGAACGAATTTGTAAGGTGAAAATAAGGAGAATGGCAATTTTATAGTTTTAATATAATTTGCATTAGACAATGTTTGAGTCGTCTTTTGAAATATGGTGGCAATAATTAATTGGTTTTGTATGTTCTTAATAGCAGTTTGTCGCAGCAGCTTTGGTTGATTCAAATAGTCTAGTAGAAAATTAATAAAAATGGTAGAAAACGTAACAAACAAGTGGAATACACTTTTAATAAAATCCGATAAAAAAATCGTTGCAAAGGTTAATTGTACGTTGATGCTTATAAATTTATAAACTTTTCGTGCAATTGAAATAATCATAATCCACAATCGAGGGCTAATACAAATATTTTAAAGGTCACGAATAATTTATTAAGATAAATACAATAAAATGAAATAACCAGAGGCAGTCGTACAAACGGCCAATAATATTTATAGATATGCCAACATACTATATGAACCGTTCGGGACTAGCTACGATAAACCACATGTTTGCGCGATCCGTGAAACATAGATGTGGAGTACGCGATTGACAGCATCCACGAAGGAATGGTACTAACAGAAGGAAATAATACCCTAGGCGGTACACCAATATCAACATTGGTAAATCCACTCTCTGTGGAGACTGGCCTTATGGTTTCTGGGAAGGTCATCTATTGCATGATCAATTTTACTTTGCAAATAGCCGAATCTAGTAAAATATTTATTGACCTAGAAAAGGAGACTATGGATCTCTTGGTGAGAGTAGAGCATTTGGAGCAATTATTTGCCAAGCTACGTGAAGAAAATGAGTATCTAAAGCGAGAAACTGAAAACCTAAAAATGAATCGAGATTCAAAAGAAGATTGCAATATAGGAAACATTGAACCAGACAAATTTATCTATGCCACTGATGAAGATGAATCACAAAGAGAGACGGACTGGATCCTACAGAGGAAAAAACAGTCCAGGAAGAGTTAAAAAAGAAAAGCCGAATCGTTACCTGAAGCTGAGCAATTAAATGGTAGGGGGACAATCTAGTCCAGATTCAAAAGCTGTTCTACCCAAAGCCAATCATCCAAAATGTAGTAAATCTAGCAAGAACATTAAACCAATATTGGTGCAACCAAAAGAAAAATCACCCCCTCAAATAATATTTATTGTGGGTGTAACCAGTTACCCAGAATAGACAAAGACTATAAGGTAACAGCGCTAAACAATGGCGTTTGGATAATTACTCTGGACTCAGATACTTATAAAACCTTATCTATGAAACTGAATGACTTACAAATGGAAGACTTACAAAATAAAGGTCTTAAAATACTAGATGCTGTGAATATTGTTGAAATAGAGAGAAGTTCAGGATGGAAAACAAATCATCAGTGAAAGGGAACTCCATTCTTTTATGCTGGTATTTGACAACATAGAGAATGTTGAAAACATTTATGGAATAAAAGGAACCTTTCACATGAAGATGAAAATCGAACCAATGAGGAAAACCACAACACGCATACTTCAATGCAAGAAATGTCAGGCATCTAATCACACCCAAAGATAGTGTGACCAGGATCCAAGATGTGTAAAATGCTCAGGTAATCTTATTACCCAGGCATGTATAAAAGGAAGAGATGTGCCAACTAAGGGTACAAATTGTAGGGGCCATCCGGCTAATTATCGAGGCTGTGAGGTTGCTAAACAACTACAAAAATTAAGAGATAAAACAAGAAATCAACTACAAAATCACGAAAATCGAAGGGTTATCAAATCAGATGGATCAAAACCCACAACCAAGCAACATTGGGCAAAGACGTTCACTTGCTCAGATAGTGAAAGGTTTGGGTTCAACCAAACATATCGGCTCCAAAATTAACCAAATTATTGAAAACATTATGAACAATATTGCAGCTATTACAAAGCGGCTAGAAGCCAAAGTAATCTGAATAACAAGATAGTTGATAAACTCCCTCAACGCAATCTAACGAAAAATGTTAAGTAAGAGCACAACTTTCAAAAAAGCAATCTGGAATGCGAATGGCATTATGCAACATACTCCAGAAATAGAAATATTTTTAAATTCAGAAAAAATCGACATTTTCTGAATATCTAACAGCCACCTAGTTAAATCTTCGTTTGTTAAGATACGGAGTTAATATAACTTATATCAAACCATTCATCCAGCGGAAAGTGCAAGTGGGAGTTCGGAATTACTAATTAAAGAAAATATAAAACACCATTTAGAATCAAGGAATCACTGTAAGGACCCAAATTAAACACAGACAGCTTACAGCCTCTGAAATAAATTGTCCTCCCGGCATTACTTGAAAAGGGACGACTACTTTAAACTATTTAAATCCCTTGGACGTGATTATATTATTGGAGGTGACTTTATAGCGAACAAACCTCAAAAGGTAAAGAATTGATTCAAGCAGAGCAGACATCAAAATGTGAATTTTACTCTCGTGGTTGGTTCCCCACCATACTGGCCCAGTGACGGAACGAGAATACTTGACCTAATGGACTTTTATGTAGCAAGAGGTAAACCCCAGAAATACATTCACATTGAACACAGTAATTTGCTAGTATCGGATCATTCCCCGGTTATCATGACAGTCAGTGAAACAGTATTTCAAAGGGAGAGTGCACCCAGATTAACAAATTTAAAAACAAACTGGGATCTCTTTCGTGAAGTATTGGAAACAAAATCAATCTTCAGGTACCGATAAGAAATCCTCACCAGTTGAAAGATGAATTAGAAGAACTCAATGAAGCAATTCACTATGCTGCTTTGGCAAGTACCCCCATTATACAAAATAACAAGAAGCTTAACATATCCTACCCAATACAAGCAAGAGAGTTGGTAAGACAAAAACGACGGGCACGTAAAACCTGGCAAATAACTAGAACACCAGAGAACAAAACAATTCTTAACAATTTAGGAAACAGTATCAAATCTCTTCTTAAAGAATTTAAAAATGCATCAATCAACAGATATCTAGTTACCCTAGGTTAGGTTTCAGTGGTTCCTTACTGCACACTTAGGCCAATTTTTAGGCCCATTGTGATACCACTCATTCACTCCACATCATTAACCCACCTACTTCACCTACTCACACAACTACAGTATACCACCTGCACATTGCAAGCTCCATGTCAACCTGCATATTGACATGGAAGGTGGGTCGGCGCGTGACACGGAATTCTGCACTCCATCAGAGGGTCTTAGTTGTTTTTATTAGCATCACCGATCGTAATCGATGATGAAAATTCGATTTGCATCTAGCCTCTGATGGGATTCGAACCCAGCACCTCCCGATCCAAGTGCCGAAGCTTTAACCACTGCACCACTTGTCCGGTCAAGGTATCTGGTACAAGTTAGTTACCCTAACCGATGAAAACAATTCTGATTATTCTCTGTGGAAGGCGACGAAGAACTCAAGAGACCCATAATTCAAGTCTCTCTACTTAAAAATGAGGGCGGAACCTGGGCAAGAGGTCCTAAAGAGAAGGCTGATCTATTTGCGGAGTATCTCGAGGATACCTTCCAACCACTACGAAGGCAAACAGCCAATGAAAATATAATGTCAATCCACAAGCTAGATGATTTTTATATACGCCCAGAAACTCTCTAAGAATTAAAGATGATGTAAAACACAACATGAATGTTTAAAAGCCCCAGGCTATGACTTGATTACTTGCCAAAAAATCAAAGCTCTCCCAGGTAAAGGATTTCGTTAGCTATTACACATAATCAATGCAAGGTTTCGGTTAAAATATGTCCCGTGGTAATGGAAAGTAGCAGAAGTACTCATGATAGCTCAACCTGAAAAACCTCCTAACGATAAAAAATCTTGCGGCCAATTTCATTGCGGCTAATTATGTCTAAACTCTTTGAAAAATTATTACTAAAAAGACAACCAATACCTGAGGACAGACAACTAATTCCTCCACATCAATTTGGATTTAGATAAAAGCACTTCACAATTGAACAGGTGCATATAATTACTAACATTATTGAAAAAAAGTTAGAACGTAAAAAAATATGCCCCAGTATATTTCTGGAATTCCTCTATTCATTCGATAAATTCTGGCACAGTAGACTATAATTCATGCTGCATAGAGATCTGCCGTCTATGCCATACTAAGATCTTATTTATTCAATAGACATTTTCGTGTGAAATATGAGGATAAATACTCCGAACTAAAGAAAATCTCTGCTGGTGTCCCGCAGAGAGTGTCTTATGACCAGTCCGGTATTTATTATATACAAGGAATATTTCAACACCAGACGAAGGAACCATAGCCACCTTTGCAGATGATACATCAATCATGGCTATTGGAAGTAATGTCGCTGATGCAACGAGCAAACTCCAGAAGATTATCAATGCGGTTTGTAACTGGACTAAGCGCTGGAGAATCAAGCTTAATGAGACGAAATCCACGCATATTAACTTTACGTATCATTTAACTCACGACCAGTGCCATATGCAAATAGAGCTAAATATCTTGGCATGATACTCGTTGCCAAGCTCAAGTGAAGAGAGCAAGTAAAAAAAAGAAGAACTTAATATTAAGTTCAGCAAAAATGTATTGGCTCATAGGTAGGGACTCTGAGCTTACAATATACAACAAGCTGTCGCTATATCGGCAAATACTGAAGCCGATATGGACCTACGGTATTCAACTCTGAGGATGTACTAAGGAAACAAACGCCAAAATGGTACAGACGATTCAAAACAAGGTTCTCCAAAGCATCATAATTACTCCGTGGTTCACAAAGAATGAAGACCTTCACAGGGACTTACAGATGGAATACATCAAAAATGAAATAAAAAGGATGCCGCCAAAGACAAAATGAGGCTTCAGGAACATGAAAACTCCTATATTCTCCATATGATAGGTAACCCTGTCGTTGAAAGAAGACTTCAAAGAACGAGGACACCAGACCTGGCAAACATACCAAATTAAAATTAGTATTTTAAATAGGTTTAATTAATTTTGGAACTAACCATTGGGTTTCACTCCAACAAATTAGAATTGTTTAAGAAATGTAAAATTTGTAAAAATTTGAAAGATAAATTGCTTGATGAGCACAGTGGCAGTTATATTTAATAAAGGGGGAAAAATACAAGACGTATGGACTAGAATTAAGGTAGTCAATGACGACCTGAGTTTTGGATGCGACGATCGTTATTTTTTATCGCGGCTCAGCGATGTATTTTCCATTGTTCCTAGTCTCAGTTCTTGTTTTTTCAGTAGTTCGCCTATATACTCTTGACTTTGGTCCTGCGTAGCCGCATCTTAGACGGTATTTAGAGGGATCGGTTTTTGGTTGAACTACATCCTAGTTTGAGAACTATTACTTGTTTAATTTCTTTTGTTATCTCTAATTCTTTGCAGCTCTTTGGATACCTCGCAGACTCTGCAATTTGCTGGATGATGATTACTACAGTGGATGCATTGCACTGGTGTGTTCTTATTTTTGCTGCGGTCTTTTGATGTATGTGTCCCACAACACTTTACGCATCTTGTGGTCTGGATTCTACTAGTATTATTATTATTTTTTAATGTCTCAATCTTATATTTCATATTAATGATTGGTTTGATTCCATATACCATAACAATGCTCTCAGCGTTGTCAAATGTTAACATGAGGAGGCTAATTTTGTTGTATCGCTTTCATCGTTTACAATTTTGGTTACCTTTTTCTTTAGTATTTTTATAGTATTTAAGATTTTGGATCTTTTCTTTCTACGCTCCTCAATTATTTGTTGTCAGCTTTGTTTTCAAACCATTCGATGTTTTGGGCAGTGTGTAACGACGGTTTTAGGTAGTATCGGTCTTGGCACACTTTAACCATGGGTAAGATTTATGTCAGTTGGGAGGGTTCGTTAAGCCGATATACCATCGCACAAAAAAAATAAACAGTGTGCTACGTTAATTATCTATACCAAATCACTAAAAATAAACCTGAAAGGTACACCAATAATAACCACTCTGCATAAGAACGCAAAAAAAATATTATTTCATTTCCGTCGGGTCGCAATTAAAACTCGGTTTATTCCATTTTGGAATATGTATTCATATTGTTAAATAAATATTAGATATATTGAAGAAAATAAAATTTAGAGAAACTAATCTAAACAAAAGGAAAAGCAAAAATTCTTCCACGATATGGATATACCGTTATAAACATGAACATATCTATATTATATATATTTTTTTTTTTGTTAAAATACCCAAAACTTACCACTTTGAGAACACCGCCCTCGAGCGCTCCAGAAACTCGTCCAAAATTGTAATCTTCCTGTAACCAAAGGTTATTACCGCAAAAAAAAACAAAAAAAAACAACAAAAAGGTATACCCAGAATATGCGAAGTTACACGTAACTACTACTATTAGATCACTAATGGAAAGTATAAATATTTTTTTCTTAAAGTTTAACACCAACACCAGTCTTAAATGTCAATTAAAAAAAAAATACCAAAAAAAACTAATAAGAATGCCAATAATGGCCACAATTTCTAATTTCACCAAATGCACGCGTTGACGATTATTTTCTTATCGAGCATGCGAATTTTATTTAACCAGATAACTGGTATATGCAGATATAACTGTCGAGTACTTCTATCCAGCGGTAGTGCCTAGAACTTCCATAAAATAACCTAATCGGGAAGGTCGTCTAATCCGAGTATTTTTGGTGATGCCTGTTACAGGACCACACCCATAACACGGTTTTCGGTAGCTTGGCGGCTATTAACTCGACCATGCGTTCCTCAGGTTCGAAATATGGAGTCTACCCGAACGGTCTATCGAGAAAAGGAATGTTTCTTATAGGATTTACTAATTTTCGTAATATAAATTACCTTTTTAGTATCACTAAGACTCTTGTCTGAGACGTTTAAATATCCAAAAAAAACAGAGCCCAACACTTTAAAAAAATATAATTTTCCCGTAGTTGCCACACAATTTTAAGATATCTTTTATTAAAGATATTTTTATATAAATATTAACAATATACTAGCACCACTTATCACTCGATAATTATGTACCTAGGCACTACCAAAATATTAATGTTGGTTGAGTACCAAAATGAAAATGAAAGACCAAAAAAATTGTTAAAACCACGACAAGCTCAGTCCTACCGGTACTAACCAGTAGCACCCAAATACAGTACCAACCAGCCCAACAAGTTAATACAATTGCAATTTTGCAATAAATTAACCCATAGAGAAACGCTATTCAAAGTCGACCGTTAGTAATTCCAGCATAACGACAACCGTATACCATTGTATATTCCACAATTGTATGCAAACACATTATTTAGCTTTCAAAACTCATGTTATTTAAATGATGAAATTAATTACTATGGAGTAACGTATGGCCTGCGACTTGCGCGTTGCAAGTGGTTACATAGTTTGGATTTTTTTGTCAAAAAAACGTTGCCACCGCACAATAAATACTTTTTTTTAGTTTAAAAAATAAACCAGCAGATGGAACACCCTTTACAAATAGGAAGATGTTTTTATTCTAAAGCACAATAAAATCTGAGCTTCAAAAGGCATCGTGTGCAATAAATTGATTAGACGATTTTGGATCGATCTAATTGAAATGACATAAAATTGCGACTTTTAAATTTCATTAACACCCTCGTGCGAAACCGGGTACAGAATGCTAAGGTACCATAAGTGTTCATTTCGTGATATCTGTGAATTTTAGTACCCTCATGGTACGATTCTATTGTAAGCATCATAAAACTGAAAATATTCGCTACATAACTTAATAATTAAAATTAAATTATTATTTCTCTAAATTCAAATTGGGAAAGGCTAATATTAACTAAATCGGTTACGATATTGGTCTGGTGCAGTAATTAAATTTAAATATTTCACACCCCCAATGTAACCAATATTACTTTTACCAAGATTTACACAAAAATTAGATATAATCAAATATTTATTGGTTATAAAAATATCGGTAATTTATAATGTTAAAATATATTTATTTTTCGGTTTTCTGCATCACAAGCAGCACAAAAATAGTTATAATTTATAATCCCAATAGAATAAATTGGCTGCATATATTTTGAATGTATCTGTATTTATTGAAATAAACTACTGGAAAAACTAAGCTAATATAACGTTACAAAATAATCGGGAGCTTTTTCGAATTTCACAAAATTCATTTTCCATGTGATATTTATTCAAAAAAAATTTAATATCCAAAAATGTATTATTGATGAGCTTTTAGAGACGATTTTTTATGTGGAACACAAAATACAGTTGTGGGAAAAATTGTCATTCTCGTTGTTGGTGCGATTGTTTCAGGCTTACCATAAACGTTGTAATCCCTAAATCGTATACACAAAAATATATATGATTTTTTCAATGTAATACCACATTGATAAAACTTGACCCGTTTAGCCTGTATCATACCGAATATATAGTACATCAACTGTACTGTAGATATTTAATATAGAAATGCATATCTTACACGAGTACACTCCATTCGAATTCAAAATTATAAATTTTTTATGAATATATAAAATTATATTTAGGTTTTGCATATTTCTATAATATTGCGATTGGCTTTTTCATTTTGTTGTTGCCCAATTTACCATTGCGAATACAATTCTCATAATATTTGTATTCATAAGAAAATTCTGTATGTTCATGTACCATACCAGAGTGAATGTATGCGGATGCAGGCTGCGGAATGAGAAAATTAAAATTTTGTGGCGGTGCTTGGTGGCAGATAATTTTAATCACAAATGGAAATTTTATATTTTCCTTCTTTGCTGTGATTACTGTTGTATCAGTACAAAATTTAACGGGTACTTCAGCAATTTTATATTGGAAAATGACAATTATCGTTACGAATGAAATGGTAAAGGAAAGCACACACATTCAATATTGAAAGCAGGCGCCTTTAAGACGTCTTTATGTTTTATTTATATAAATTTATTATTATTTTTTATGTTATTTGCGAAGTCGTTTATTTTGATAGTGTCTTTATTAGTTATATGCATAGTTAATTTATCTTAATTATACGGCTCTGTTCAGTTTAGTATATTTTTTCATTGAAATGGTATTGATTACAATTGATATATGCGACAATTAATTTGTTTGTGATTTTTTATGGTAAGCAACATGCTATTTATCATTTCTTGCTTTAAATAGGTTGATTAATTAAATTCAAGGATTATAGTCTATCGCACAGTAGTGCGATTTTATTTTTCTGAAAACTCGATTCGACCTTTTCACAATATGAAAGATTTCTAAATGGGCGATGCGACTTTTGCAAATATAAAATGGTTTATAAAAATCATTAAAAGACCGCCTTGAAGTTATCCCACACTTTAATCCCACGATAACACGTATTTGTCATCCCACGATTTTCTTCATCCTATATATTGTGTATTAGCTCATTCATAGTTTCATAAGTTTTATGGAAGAAAAAATTGCATTGTTAAAACTTGAAAAGGGTGGACCAATTTCCCAACAAGTTTAAGTGCTAAACCTTTTCGCTTGTTTTGAGCCCAAGTGATAAATTAAAAAAATTAAAAGAATCATTGCAAATCAAATATATGTGACACGGGAAACAAATTTGTACAGTTGAAAAATTTAATAGGTCGACAAATTTGTTGATTTACAGTCCCTGTTCATTGAATTATAGTGAAAAACTCCAGTATTTTTTTTAATGTTTTAATTCTTTAAAATTAAATAATTTTGAGTATACATAAATTGAAAACCAATTAAAATTTGGTTAAACTATCTTCACAGCTTTTATTCTTTCAGCTTGCTACATGTATAAGTATTGATCATATTACAAATTTGATCACTATTTCGCCATATTTTTTCAATATTTTTTTAGGGTGGACACTGTAGGATTGGGGGCTTTATATACGTTGGACTTAAGTAAGGCCCAACAATTCTCGATAGAGTTTAAATCCGGAGAATTGCCAGGCCAAGAGAGGTTGTCAATATTTTGATCACGGAGGATATTCTCTATTATGCGGTATGGCGAGGAGCTCCATCTTGCATAAAAGTGTAAGAGCGACCTCATGTATGGAAATAAGACGCCTAGTAACACCTTTTTATATTGTTATGTTCTTATGGTGTCCTGTACGAATTATATTGGACCAAGTCCATCTCAACTAATGCAGCTCCATATCTTTACTGATGGTGGATGTTGAACAAAAGCCAGCTGATTCCAAATTTATGTTTGTGATATCGCCAAATGTATTTTCAAAACAAGGTACAAAACCATGATTTGATAATTTTTATTATATAAACAATGTGTGTTCCCAAAACAAACGTAATCTTTTGTTTTTTCTCGACTGGGCTATTTCTCCCACTCCCCAATTTACGATTATATATAATTTCTTTGTACATATATACAAACAGCAATGACTGGCATAATCAAAGGTACATAGATGCATATAGCTAAAAATACTGAATACTGACTGTATCTTAAATTAAATCTCCCAAAATATTTGACATTTTAAATTCTGTCAAATACAATTTAATGATTATATAAATTTATATAAAGGGTTATCCAATTCGAGGTTGATAAAGTAGAAATCTGTATACCGACATTTGTCAAAGATAAACGTCAAGTACGCTGTCATTTATTTAGTTGACATTCTGCCATTTAAGAATATGGAGCATTTAACATACGCAAATTGGGTGTTGGAAAAACAGGTCGTCGATGCTGATTTTTCGAACAAAATTTTCTTCAGTGATGAAGCTCATTTCGCGATTGGCTGATGTCAATTGGCCTCCAAGATCCTGTGATTTAACGCCTTTGGATTTCTTTTTGTGGGACTACGCGAAAGATCGTGTTTACGCAAACAATCCTCAAACTCTTGACGAATTGAAAACTAATATTCGTAAGGTAATGGCCGAGATACCGCCCGAAATGTGCCGAAAAGTCATTGAAAATTACCGCAAAAGAATCAAGGCCTGTAAGAAGTCCTGTGGAGGACATTTGAATGATATCTTGTTTAACTAAAAATGGCAAGGATCAATCTGTAAAATGAAATAAAAATTACAATACATTCCGAACATTTTGTGTATTTTTTTTAAGTTTACTTTATCAAGCTTGAATTGGATAACCTTTTATGTAAGTAAGTATTTTGACTAAATACTAATATTTATTGAAGACATTCCAGACAGATGTTTTATGCTCCTGACGACGCAGTTCTCTCTAAGCGTTTCTTCTGTTATTCTACTGATGAACTGGGCCGATTCTGTAAAGGCCTCAAGCCCGAATTCGTCGCTAAATATAACCTATAAATTTAAAAAAATGCTTTAATTTCGGATTTTTTAAATTTTAATTTTGATAATATATAATGAGTGCTTGAAAATTCAATTTACCTTCTCCCAGTCGTCTATTGTCCAGTGCTTATGAAGTCTAATCAAATTAAAACCTTTTGTCCGAATTTATTCAGTGAGTCTGGGTTTCTTTGCTTGACGCTTGCATTTTAAATTATTTTCATATCGCCTTCGTCGCAATGTCTTCACTGATATCTTTATCCTTTCTTCACTAAGGTGCTTTTGTAGCTCGTTCATCGTTGTTTTGCGCTTTTCTAAGGCCGATTGAATAATTTTCCGGCCTGTTCTGCGCGTTGTCTGCCTGATCCCCTTACAGTTTCTTCTTTTGGTCTCACAAAATGTACCACCAGATTAAAGTATCTTTGTCAAATTACTCACTGATTGATATGCAAGAAACTTGCTCATGCTTTTGCAATGCTTAGGTCCTTTTATCGAGCCATTTTTGAAAATGGACGTCTCAGTCTAGACTTTCCAAACTCACACACACATACTTTAACTTAAACACAAGTTTTTTAACTAAATGATAAAAGTCAATTTGTGCTATAATGGTTGAAATCCATTTTTTTAGCCCCACTGTTAACTTTTGTCACTAATAAAATTTAATTTTTATTGTTTTTTGTAAAACACTTGTAATCAATTTTTTCTTAGAGTGACAATATTCATTGCTTAGAGTGACAATATTTATTTATTATTTAATAAATATTGTCACTCTAAGGAATTTTTTTTCCAATGTTTTAGATAAAAATCACTTGACTTAGAATTTGTCAAACCGCGCGTTTAACATAAAATGAGAGAATAAACTAAAAGTTACTAACTTTTTAGTCCTTTTTCAGGTAATAATTTTATTGCGACCTTTTCAGAAAGTCGTAAAATAATCTTAAAACATTAATAGATGAGATTCTTAATGCATTTTATTACTTTGAAATATTTTAAAACATAAAACAATAACAGAAATTAGGAATTTCCAAAATTCTAATAGTGTTCATAATTCAATGAACAAGGGCTGCATATGTAACAAAAATTAGCCTGGGATGAGTACTTCTATAAAAAGATCCATCGATTTGTCATTGCTAATAGTTTTGTACCCTGTTGGCCACTAAGTGACGAAATATACATTTCTGGTCATCGTGGGAACTCTCGCTATTCAAATAAGCGTGACACGGAAAGCGTATCGGTCCCGTTGAAAAGTAGAAAAAATCTGTAGCTTTAGGGCCAAATATTTCCGGAAATTGTTTAATTTAGATTTTGGACTCCTTTGTTTATTTTCTGTGCGAGTATGACAACTCGCTGTTCGTGGCAATTCGCGCTAGTATAAAAAATCTCTAGCCTTAGGGTTTAAAAGATTTGCAAATCTGTTCATTTAAATAAGTTCTTAATCATATGTCTATCTAATTAGAGCAAAGAAAACTAGTCGTCCGTTAGCCAATATATACTGAAACATGATGTTCGACTAATCGTGGGAATCTCGCTAAAAATTCTCCAGCGTTAGGATTTAATAGGTCCACAAATTTGTTGACTCAGCTAAAATCTGGACTCTGATAACCATATACTGTGCGAGTATGAGGACGCGAGTTTAAGGACCCGCTGGTCGTCGAAGGTTCATGGGTTTGCCATTGGCAATAGTTTTGGCCACTATATGTCGAAAAACGAAGTTCTGCTGATCGTAGGTATTTCTGCTATTTGAATATAAATTACACGAAACACCTATTAGTTCCGTTGATTTGTCATTGCCAGTAGGGTTTAACAGTATGTGGAGAGTATGAGGACCCCATGATCGTGAAAATTGCCGCTATATAAATTTGAGTCAACGTTTTACGATATTCGACGAATTTGTGGAACGTAGATTTGTCTGGGATGGGTAATTCTATTTTTTTTCTTGAAATTATTCAAAGGTCTACCGTTGCATAGGCCTGTTGGTACGAAACAGGAAGTTCCGCTGATCTTAAAAATTCCCGCTTCGAATATACGTGACACGGGAAACATATCCGTTTCTCTGAAAAATTATGAAAAATTTTAGCCTTAGGATTTGCAAGATCCGCAAACTTGTGGATTTAGATAAGTTTTAGACTTCTATGGCCATTTGCAGTGCGATTATGAGAACCCACAGATCTTAGGAATTTCCGGAAAAAATTAAATTTTTTCAACAAAAATTGCTTTATTGCTTTTCAAAATATTCGCCTTTAAGATCTATACACTTTTGCATGCACTCAAACAATTTATCGAAACACGTTTCCAGTCCGAAGGTGATAGTTGCATAACATGGTTTTGAACGCTTTAGTCGCTTCTTCAGGTGATGAAAATTGTTGTCCACACATCTTATATTTGATTGTTGGGAACAAAAAGAAATCATCGTTTGAGTGCTCAAATACTCGCTTCTTTTATGTGATGTGTGTGAGCTCGCATTATCGTGATGCAAAATGATTCGCCGTTTTGGGTTGGTTTCTCTCGATTGGTTGAAAAAATCGGACAAACAAATGATCGTATACCAAGCTGAATCGGTCAGTCTTTTGATTTTCAAGAGCCACAGTATGCACATGACCGGTTTTCGTGATGAAACACGCTATCATTTGCTTCTCAACGCTCCGAGCACAACTATTGTTTGTTTTTATTTGAATTGGGAAACCCAAACAGTCGATTGCCTTTTTCTTTCTAAATCATATGCATATATCCATGACTCGTCACTTGTCACGATCTTGTATACGTTTTTGGAGTAGCTCCAACGAATTTTTCAAACATTTGGCGGCACCAGTGGACACGAAACTTTTTTGTGCGTCTATCAACAAATGCGGAATTCAACGTGCACATGGCTGCCACACCTTTAAATGTTTATGTAAGATCGTATGTATGCTGGTGTTAGTAGCCTTGATTCCACGATAAGTGACATGACGATCCTCTTCAACCAGTTTTCTCACAGCATCGATATTTTCTGGCACAACAGCTGTTTTTGGACGATTATTACGAGACTCGTCTATGTTTGATCGTCGTTCGCATTTAAATTCATTGTACCAATTATAAACACTAGCCATGGATGGTTCTTCAAAAGTCTAATGATGTGATTCGAAGCACTGTTGTTGAGCTAGCCCCTTTCGAAAATCGTAAAAAATCATCACACGAAAAATTCAATTTTTCAACTGATAGATGACTTCCGAGAAACATACTTCCAAAAATGTTACACTTTTTGACTGACATAGAGATTTGCATCAGAAATCAAATTAAAATTTTGAATAATTTTGAAATAAAAGCTAAGGTTTCGGTATCAGTCTGTTGCAGTTACCAACCTACATTGAATTAAACACCAACTAGTTCAGCAAATTTTAGCCTTAAAACAAGTAATAATAAATTTTCTTGAACTTGCATTCCGATCTTAAAAGTCGCTCATCCCAAAAGTACATAGCATTGTATCCGTTTATAGAGCTGTCTGTGCCGGTGACATCTCAAGAACGGCTTGTACGACTCAAACTTTCCAGCGGTTCGGTTAAAATTACCGTATAGTAATTTTAGGAAATTAAATTTTTTACTCCGTTATTATTTATGTGGCACATCGTTTGAAATGCATTTGGCCATTTAACAATTCTGTTGTCAGCACTTTAATTCACAAATTCAGCGTTCATAGTAGCATAATGTAACATACAATTTTTAAAGACAAATTTTTATAAAATCAATAAAAATTAGAATATTTTTCTGAGTAGTTTTGTACTGAATTTTTTAATATAAATTTTCGATTTTCATTTTGTATACATTTGCCTGTTTGGTGCAATGGTATTCAAATTAATATTCTTGTATTTTTTTAGGAAATTTTAAACAAATCAGATAGTATCATGAAAAAATTTTAAAACATCTGTTTTATCTAAAGACGCGAGGTATTTTCCTGTTCCGTAATTTTCGCAAATTTCTGGCCAAAGTTCTGATTCTCTCGTGAGACTCTCTAGCACTTTTTAGAAAAATAGTTATTTATAAACTAGTTCAGCCTTAATAAATATCGAAATTGCAATTGAAAAAACGTCAGTTCATAAAGTTTTCTAAACGATAACTTGGGTACATCTGATTTTCCCAAATGATTTATTCAGTTTTGAAAAATGAGACGCGCGATCACAAAAACTTTTTTTGCAGATGATTTGCTGTCAAGAATTGCACAAAATTTGGCTCAAAATCTGAATTATCTTAAGTTTTGTGTTGCCTTTTGTTTTGTGTAAATATTGAAAGAGACTGGAATAATTTGAAGGACTTTCACTAATTCTGTTAAGCACGTTACATATCCTCGATTAAAACTATTTATTATAAACACAAAAAAGGATTCAAAGGAATAATGAAAGGCATTTAATTTAATTATAAAAGAGTCTTATTATCCCACTTACCAAATAAAATATTACTATTAAAGCTCCTAAATATGTTTCGTCTACATTTCAGAAATACTGAGATACCAGATTTATGATATCTAAAACCGATATTTCGGCTTTAGGAAAAGTTGCCAGACTTAATAACAGTAAATGAATTAAAATCAACCTAGCTTTCCGATTCAGTACCCCATGCATTAAAACTACCTTCGATAAGCTTAAAACGTCCATTTCGGACGTTTCTCATTAATGAATTCTAGCTTTGAAGAGCAAGAACTGTATAAATAGATACTTTTCAGTCTAACTAAATCCGGCTCCTTCAGTATTTTAATCGTTTAATCATCAGCTTATCGTGTCGTTGAACCATGATATATCCTTTGATCACTTTTCTAATTAGGCACAACTTGGGTCGGTCCTAATAAAATGTTAGATGTTGCAAAATAACGATTTAAGTGCCTTCTGCAAATGCTTCAAATATTTAACATATTTTAAACATCAAAATATTTCATAAGAAGGTATTCGACCTACAGATTTGTTTTTCTTAGTATGTTTGGTAGCCGATGTTTACAGTCAGAATTATTTATCTCTACCAATTTATTTGGCATTATCGCTAAGAAACATAGTTCTAAGTTTAGTGCAGTATCTTTGTAATGTATGCTCTGTCAAGACGGAAAACAGCTTAATTTTTTTAATGAATATCACATAAATTAGGCAATAGTTAACTTGTAATTATTTGCTTGAATCTAATCGATTATATTTTAGTGCAATGATAGAAATTGTTAGAGTTAAACTCAATTTACTTCTGTTCGGATATGCAACAATAATGGCATTATAATAGTTAAAACCCAACACACTTTTCAAACCTTTTGGTAATTATAGCTATTTACAAGCTAAATTTCGTTCATCCCTATAAAATCTTTCTCACCTTAAAGGGAACTTAATGGTATCCAGTGTTTCTGAGCAAATTTGACTGTGAGTTGTGACATTTTCACTCAAAAGTTGTGCTCCATGTTATCAAAAATGATCAACACAGGGACTCTAGAGCGCTGGTTGCCGGTTAAGTATCAATGGAAAGTCGTGGGGTTATCCGGAGTATGTGTGGATCTGTTGCAACCGAGATAAAGATAAGTTCTGATTACCTTCCTATTCAGATGGAATTCATTGCAAGAATAATTGTATAATATTTAAAAAAAAAAATATTGAAAAAAAAATTGCGAATTAAAAAAAATTAAATTAAGAATCGAGAAGTATAGAACAAATAGATTAAAGTAAAATTAACGAAGCCTAACCGAACAGCTGTTCCTAAACCTACTACTAGATCTAAATACTACTCTTCACCAAGGTTTGATTCTAAAAAGAAAATTTAAATTTAATAATTTAACAAATAAAATAAGAAGTAAGTTCAAAAATTGTTCAACGTTATATCCGATTTATTTATATTTTACGATCATTTTAGATTTTTTTTAAATTATTTGTGTTGGAAAATACTGTTTAATACTTAATAAACACATTATACACTTGTTTAATTATTTCGCAACACAAAAAAAAAATTTAAAAATTTGTTCAAAATGTTTAAAAAATTACTCGATCGATTTTGACTTGTTAGGTCATCATCAGGAGTATCTACTCGTTTAGAAGGTAGATAGCATTTATTTATAATCGAAACGCATTATATTTTTAACTAATATCACTTAGATTTTGTTCCTTTTAGTAAAATACTTTTGTACCGCATTTGAGAATTCTATCCCGACTGACTACCAAAAAAAAACTGTCCAACCATCCCAAAAAAAATATTTTCTTCTCCATCATGACCGACAAAATTTATCATCATTCATATCGACAATCGATAAAGATTCTGTCGATCGATAAGGATTACAGTACGGTGAAAAAATATTGTACCATTGTTATAGTGTAAAGTGTGCGCTGTCACAAATCGTGAGGACGTCCCGCACCCAGAAAAGTCTCAAGCCGAGCAATATTTTACAAAATATGATACAAGTTTCATTAATCTTATTTCGTTATATGTGCCCCCTTTTCACGTTCGAATATCCTTAAGAATGTAAGTCGCGTAGTTTATATGCAACATTTCCTTCTTTTATATCCACTATGGCTGGTATAAATTTTGCGGGCAGTTTTGTCGAGAACTTGTTGCTCGCATCACTTTGAGCAAACGCACACACGAAAACAGATTGTCCCGCAACCAACTCTCGATTTCGACTCCGTAAATTATAGTGCTTCGCGGAACGGTCAAATGAAATTTTTAGATAATGTTTGACTTTATCTCGAATTAAATTTAACCTGTCCGATTTGGACAAAACGAAATCTTCTGTTTTATCTGTAAGTGATACAAATCTTCGAAGTTTGTATTCAGACCCGTGTAATGTCAAATGCTGACCGAATACAAGGTAATGAGGGGATAATTGAGTTGAGCCGTGGACAACATTACGAATAGCTGCGGCAATTTCTTGAATATAGCCGACAAGATTGTTCGATTGACCCTTTCGGATGCGTTACTCTGCGGTGAGTATATTGGCGTACGAATATCTTTAATTCCATACTTCCGCAGCAAATCTTGGAAAAGATTTGAAACGAATTATTTTCCATTGTCGCTCATGATAAATTCGGGCGCAGAAAATAACAAAATGACGTCTACCTCAAGGAAAGAACAAATTGAGGTAGCTGAGCTTCTCTTAAACGCTTCAATATAACAAATTTCGAGTAGTGATCTACGATAATCAGTATATAGGCATTCCCAGATTTAGACCGTGGGTTTGGCCCCATCAAATCAATATATCGCCTCTGAAAGGGACGATCGGAAATAAATTGATGACCCATTTCAGGCTTCGTATGTTGGAGCATCCCTTGCCAATAAAACTGTCTACGAATCCGATCTAAAGTTTTGGCTACACTCATACGACGGAGCTATATGAGCTTGTTGAATTAAAAGTGGCGTAAGACGATATGGAACAACTTACTTCCATTCAGGTTCGTCTGTATCGTCATACCGTATTCCGGAGAATGGCGTAAATAATAATTTATTATGCTTAACACAAAGGCTACGGCATTCCAAACCTAATTTTATTACCTTGTCAATCTGTGCTCGATATTCGGGATTCGCGAACTCAGGTGAGTCTAAAATGGAATTAGATTTCTGTTGAACTAATGAGGACACAATTCCAGATGCATCCGAAAAAACTCGCGATATAGCATCGGGAACTACGTTAACAGTTCCTTTGCGATAACCTATCTCAAAATATCTCAAATCTGTAACTTCAGAGTATCGAATCAAAATATTTTATTTTGTAAACAATCTTCCCCTAAAATATGGGTTTATTAGGATAAATATCGGAGAATTAAATTTTTCCCGATTGTCCAGAAACAATATGATGATACAGTGGGTGATGCGTGGGAAATATATTCACAATATTAGAAACGTGTCTAATTTTGTTACTGTTACCTACACAAGAGTTATTCTATCCTACCTTTCCGATACTAATAATCACTGCTCAACGCACTTAGTTCCTCTAAATGAATTTTTCTTGTTAAAACGCCCAATGTTAAACTATCAATGGGCGACTAAATATAAACCCGTATAATTCCCGACTATTTCGACTTGCCTTCATTAAGGAACAGTTGAACCCTGCCATTCGATTTACCGTCAACGAAAATTTGAATCGAAAAGTAGTAACTAAAAAAATGTCACTAACAATGTGTTCGATTATTTGCTCACATTGTCGGTGTGAGTTATTCGGATGTTTTACGAAAAGTTTTCCTATGTAGGATTTTCTTAAGATCGGAAAATTTTACTATTGATCATAATTTTTGGGTAAATTGATTATTTAAGGCATTTTTTGGACGGAATCGTAGCAAAAAGTTGGCGGATGCTGCAAGGGTATACTTTAAAATATATAAATTTGTTTGCGGTTCAATTTGGACGTAACATTCATTATCAAAAAAAAACATGGGACTCATCTGGATGTATTTTATATCTAGATCTGGATTTAAATCATACACATCTTGATTAAGGTTGGTTAATTCTTAATTTTATAAGTCTGGATGTGATTAAATTTCCAACGCACGAATAGTCATCAAAATCAGAGGTATAACACACTTTACACTAACATTGAACATATCGAGAATATCATATTGCAGGAAGACACAGAGCCTTGAATTTTGAGAGAATACTTCATGAGAATGTAAAATTTATATTTTATGGATTAAGTCGTAATGGAGGTTGGATTAATTATTTAGGGTAGATAATTTTTATTTGGAAATATGATTAGCCTCTCGCTGTTTGTGCAACTTTCAATGGACATTTTAAGATATTGCTAGTAAAATTATATTTTTGAAACTAGATTGATGGAAGCTAACACAGTTTGTTAGAAATATTTAGTTATTAAAACTTCAATTTTTAAAAAATAATCTTAAAAATGTCTTAAAATTATGGTGACCAATATTCGTACAATATGAAAAACGAAATTGTTAGAATAAATTATAATATTCCATTTTATAAAAATAACATTAAGGAAATAAACAAAAACTCAGTTTAGAAATAAAAACGTAATCCAGATAATACCAGGATAAAAAGCGTTGGACACTGTTGTTGTCCTCGTTTATATCTTTACATAGCGCAGATTATAGCTAGCACTAAGAGAATATCCTATTATATGTGGAAATTTTCCAACAATAAAAATAATAAGAAACGGATTTCCGTTTTTTTTTGTTGGTCTTCGTTTCTACAAAATATTTATTTTTTTATAATTCCTTCAGGGAATATCCCGATCTGGATGTAAAATTCATCCATATTACATTTTTATCCAAATATTTCAAATTACTTCCGTCACTTTTCTGTGTAAATTTTATTGTTTTTTAAACATTTCGTCTTTTCAATTCCGTTTGATTTAATTTTCATCTCTGCTTTGTGTTAAAATATTTCGTTAAAAATTGGGGAACATTCTCGCCGGTGATTTGAAATAATAAATATGAAACAAATTATTGTCATTCGCTTAGATTGACTTTGTTTCTGTGTCGAAAAATACCTCTGCTCAAAAGAGTTTTGTAAATCTATAAATTTAATTAATTTTTTAACAATTTTAGTTGTCACACTCAAATTATCGTTCCTGTTGCCTTCAAAGAAATAATCAAATTGCTATTTCAAACAAACTTTTATTTTGTTCGCACTTGGTCCGTCGAATCATAAATGTATGCTTTATTTAAGGTTTAAGATATTATTGGGAGCATAACTTGTTTGCTTGTATTTTTAATTTTATTTTAATAAAAATATTTTCCATCGTTATCTATGACTTTCGACCACTTTTCTGACAATTTATGGATTGCATCGAAACAAAATTGTTTGTCTATTGCTGCAATCCATTCGTCGAACCATTTTTTGATTTCTTCGTGGTTTCTGATGTGCTGGTATTGAAGATCGCTTTACATTGAGCGAAGCAAATAGTAATCTGATGGGGCGCAAACTGGTGAATTGGGAGCATTCGGTAGAATTTCCTATTTTCGTGCAGCAAAATCAATTTACACTTTATTTGTTGGCTGGAATCGCACGGTTTTCGTTCAATGCATGGTTCAAATCTATCAATTGTTGTTGGCAACGTTCACCAGTAAAAGTTTCGTTCGGTTTTAGCAGCTCATAGTTCACCACCACTTTCTGATCCCACCAAATGCACAACAAAACCTTAATTCTATGAATGTTTCGTTTTGCTGTTGATGTGGATGGTTCGGCCGGATGAACCCATGATTTTTTGAAGTAAATCCATTTTTCATCGCCAGTCACAGTTTGAGATAAAAAATGCCTTCTTCGGTGCCTTTTAAGCAAAGAATTGCAAACTATTAAACGATTTTCAATGTTGGCTTTAGTCAGTTTATGTGGTACGATTGCTTTTATCTGCTTGAGTGATATTTAACTGTACTGCAAGTATCTTTTCAGTTTGAGCTGAGTTTTCTTTCAATAATGCTTCCAATTCTTCATCTTCGAATTTTTTGGTTGACCAGAACGTTCTTTGTCACTTAGCGCAAAATCACCTCTTTTATGTCGCTTAAACCAGTTTTCGCAAGTCTGTTGAGTTGGTGCTTGTTCCCCATAAGTTTCTTGAAGCAAACGAAAACTTTCAGCAGCTTTTTTGTTTTGATTAAAGCAAACAATTAAGGGAATCAATATGCAAATTATGTTTTGTTGTTCGTACCAACGACATATTCGACATATTTAAACGGGATTAAAAAGTATGTTGTTTACGCTTTCACGAATAATGACAAACTAAATTTTAATATGGAATGTTAACATTTTAAAATACCGTAGGTGTCATTGTAAAAGGTTACGCCATCTCGTATCCAAAAAACTAAGTTGTTCACCCCATATATTTTCTCCTGTTTAATTATCACTATAGATTAAGCCATAGGACCTTCGCGCTATAACTGTGGTAGTTGTATTACCTGTTGCTGTGCAGTTTGTTCATTAATGTAAATAACAGCATTATCAAAGAAACATTGCATCGGATGGATAAACTCCAAATTAATAAAAAATTGTATTCTGCCGGTAGATAAAAATGGGTAATCGGAATCGGTGCTACCTAATATAAATAGCATAGCATTAACCGTTGTGCAATTTGTTCAATTATTTTGTGTTTTAAATAAAGAATAATTGTGGCAACAAAAATGAACCAAATTTGATTTTATTCAGGGTTTTGTGATCGATAAATCACTAAAATATAATATTTCACAAAATACATTTAAGTCTCTGAGTGTAGAGAAATTAGATATTAGCCAAAGACAAACCCGTGCAGATATGCGAGGTCGAATTTTTGTTTAACCTTGACCTTGACGGAATTTACCCGGCTGGAGATCGAAAAGTTTACTTTTGAATAATTCATTGCTTTATATCCCCATTTAAAGCCGCTACGACTCAGTGCTTAAATTTCGCCCTTTTTACATAAAAATTCAAAACTATAACAAAATATTAATATTTCTTTGCCAATTCTTGCAAATTTTTTTTATTTTTCTACCACCTTGACAGAATTTACTCTGCTAAAGAAATTTTTTAACATATTATGATTATTGTGAAAATTGAAGAATTTTTTGTTCGTTTATCTAATTTGATAAACGAACAAAAAATTCTTCTGCTATATCACATTATATTATTCAATAAGACATAATATTACACATTTCAGTTTACAATACAGACCAAAAAATAAAAAAAATAATAAAAATCTTCAGAAAAAATTATAGAAAAATATATTATGGGGTTGGATGAGGCTGTGTACCTGACAGATTGGTTTTTGGCACTGAACACAAATTTTAAGAGTGGATCTCTTCTTTTTCTCTACACTGTAGCACAAAAAATATGGGCCTTTACGTGTTAGCCAAAAAGATGCGTAACGATCTGGTATAAATGGAACATCTCTGTGACCTTGTACCTCGTCAATTGAAGTGCTTAGAATACATTCTATTACATTTCTTGTGGTATAATGACTTACATTTCTTAGAATTAAGGCTCTCTTTTGCATACCCGCGCCTAATTATACAGCCGCTTGTGTGCAAATATTTGATCGGACGCCTCTTTAGGTAAAGAAAACTAACTTACTGGGAAATAAAAATCAAACAATTAAGTTTTATTATTTTTATTTTCATAATATTAATTTAATTTACGAGCCGTCCATAATCAATTTGTCGACCATCTTGTGTACTATTGATATTAAAGCTAAATTTCCAAGTCATTTCTCGTCAACATCGTTGATCTTAGATCATTTTTAATAATTTTTAACTATGAGAACGATCTTTCTCCGAACGTAACGGACACTGGTAACGTTAATAAAATGCGTAGAACTACGCACAAATTTGGGACCGTACTGCATATTGTTTTTCAATATATAATTAAAAATATAGGGTTATCCAATTCAAGCTTGATAAAGTTCATTCAAATGTCCTCCACGGGACTTCTTACAGGCCTTGATTCTTTTGCGGTAATTTTCAATGACTTTTCGGCACATTTCGGGTGGTATCTCGGCCATTACCTTACGAATATTAGTTTTCATCTTTCGCGTAGCCCCACAAAAAGAAATCCAAAGGCGTTAAATCACAGGATCTTGGAGGCCAATTGACATCAGCCAATCGCGAAATGAGCTTCATCACTGAAGAAAATTTTGTTCGAAAAATCAGCATCGACGGCCTGTTTTTCCAACACCCAATTTGCGTATGTTAAATGCTCCATATTCTTAAATGGCAGAATGTCAACTAAATAAATGACAGCGTACTTGACGTTTATCTTTGACAGATGTCGGTATACAGATTTCTACTTTATCAACCTCGAATTGGATAACCCTATATTTTCAAGATCCATTGATCTTATAGACTCAAAGACTACCTGTATAATTTCAGTTTCGTCAAACAAATCAACACAATTTATGTAAACTTCTCTGTTCGTCTGAAAGTTTAAAGTGTAAATCTTTATAGTTTTGCGGTAACGACTAATTTGATTGTTCTCTAATATCACAATGCAAAAATAAAAATGCATTTTAAAATGCGGTTCTGGAACCAAGATTGGTTCATTTATGTTTTCATAATAGAAATTTTGGGGTTTTCGGTTTATTTTTTTTCTCACCAATAGCAGGAAAAGTTGGTCGCAAAATGAAAGCATGATTTCATATGAGTTTCTGATTTTGCAATAATTAGCAAAATTTGTAGTAAGAGTTTATGCCCAATTTCTATGGAACATAGAAATTAATAATTTCATATTTTTAATGATAAACAGAGTGCTATTTGACGTGCTCTCAAGTCTACTTTTTCCTTATTATTTGCAATTAATAATAAAAGTCATAAAATTAGACCGACGTGTTTCACTTAAATGGTATTAATTTAAATTTGACATATATTTTTTTATACAACTACATTGAACTAGAAAAAATACGCATATTTCCTGTACTAAGTAAAAAAAATTGCTTTCTCGTGTGATATAGTTGTGCAGTCATTAATAACCAGATTCGAACTATGTGCATAACATGGTACGAAAAAGCTCTTAAATGTAAAATTTTCGTTTGCGAACCATTATGCTTTCCTGGCATGTTCGCACCATAATCATACCCCTGACCACGCAGGTTTAAAATATTTAAATTCATGACTGAGAGTTTTTCAATAATAAATTTGCTTAGCCCTTCGCCAGCGATTTATTATAAGGCATTTTGTAAGATCAACACATTTACTACATGTACTGCAATACCTGTTAAAACGTTTAAGGGTTGCTTTCATACGATTAGAATTGTACAGATTTCGTTAGATTTTAGAAAACTAAAATAAAAATCTTTGTTTATTTTCAATTTTCAACCAATGCCCGTTTTCAGTTAATAATTTAAAATAATTGATAAAAAATAATTAGTTTTTGGCCGCCTTTTGGAATCGGCCGCCTGTGTGCGGTGCACACATCGCTAGGCGCGGCCTTTCTCTTTTGCTTAAGAGGAACACAGAAGCTTTCACCCAGTCGTTCTAAAAATTGACGGCGGCGACTGGTTTTTACATGTTCTTTATTGGATAGATTATTGGTCTTCAAAATAATGTAAGCTACAAGTTCCGCTAGATCGATACATTTGAAAAACATTGCAAGGGGCCAGCGATTGGTTTTACGTTTTATCGTATACTGCGATAACATTTTGACCATATAAAATTATCTTAGGAGGCTTTTGTTTCGTTCCAGAAATACTATCATCGTATGACGTTGGGTTCATAATATAACCACTACCTTGTTTGTTTTTGATACATTAAAGCAAAGCACCATTTTATCTCTAAAACTCAAATTGCTGTACAAAATCCCTCTGGCTTTTATTTTTTTTCATAGTGCCAAATATTGATAATTTTTTTACCCGCAAATATTTTGCAGAGAAGTAAAAAAATTGTCTGTTGTCTGTTGGACACAATGTTGTCAGCTATTTTAATCAGTGGCTTTTAGCTCCTTGAGCACACGCTCACCTTGATTTTTGTCCCGTACGAATTTTTCCTGTGTATATACTTGCCCATTCAACTCGTATGAACTTTCGTAGTCACAGGCCAACTACAGTTTCAATCCATACTTGAAGGGTTTAGAGGGGACGTAATGCTTAAATTTTGCTAAACCTTTAAACGAAAACAACTGTCCATCGACTGCAATCGAATTGAAAGTTCTTAAATTATGTTACAAATTTGCACTTAGTAGTTGAACAATTTCGTTTATAGGTGCTGTCTTATCCGTTTCCATTCAAATCTGTCGAGTGTCATCGAAGTCGAAACGAACGGTGTGAAGTTTTTGGACACTTTTAAATTTTTGGACAGTTTTATAATTAGAGCAGAAATTTACGCGACCCAAATTAATTTCGCGAGTGTCCAAAAATAATTTTTTAGACAAAATATGGATTTTAGACAGATATTTGGAACGCACACTATTTCTAAAAAGTGTAAATAAAAAAAATATTTTTAAAATAGATACAATTTTTGTATGTCATATTATTATTTTCAGAAATTATTTTAATAATCAGAAATATAGTGCGCATATAAAAGAATGTCATTACAGCTTATAGTAAATTACAAAAATCTGCGATTTTTATATGGAAGGACGTCGTTGTAGCTTATTCGCGAAATGCGTGAATGTTCAAAAATTATATACGAGAGCCTTACGGCTCATTTTGAAATGGTATTAGGTGATTTTAGTTCCACATTGTATGCTCTTTCAAACCTATAAAGCCACTATGCGAGCCAATCTCTGAGATTTTTGTAATTTACTATAAGCTGCAACGACATTCTTCCATATAAAAATCAGGAAAAGCGTGAATGTTCAAAAATTATATACGAGGGCCCTACGGCTAATTTCAAAATGGCATTAGGCGATTTTAATTTCACAATGTATGCCCTTTTAAACCTTTATAGCCGTTATGCGAGCCAATATCTGAGATTTTTGTAATTTACCATAAGCTACAACGACATCCTTCCATATACAAATCGCGAAAAGCGTGAATATTCAAAAATTATATACGAGAGCCATACGGCTAATTTCAAAATGGCATTGGGCGTTTATAATTCCACAATGAATGTTCTTCCGAACCTATATAGCCCCTATGCGAGTTAATATCTAAGATTTTTGTAATTTACCATATACTATAACGCCATGGATTTCCTCCAAAACCTCTGTTTGGTGATAAGTTGCAATTGACCCTCTTAGAAGAAAAGGAAACATCCACTAATTTTGAGCAGATTAATCATTTATTAGTGTTTCGTATAAAACACAGAAAAATCAAAAGCAACAAAAAATAAAATTGTATGCCAAACACCGAACACCAGTTAAGTATAAAGTTGCTGATACTGATGTTGTATATACTAAGCCCGTCTAAACTGGGTAAAGGCGAACATTTATGACACGGTGCCGAGGACCATATACAGTCATTTACATATTGTGTGGAAACCAATATCGTATCGAAGAACTAACGCAAACATATGGTCGACGTTGCTGTAGAGGGATATTTCCATTCGACCACTTGAAGCTGGTTGAGTTTCCTGACGAGGATGAATTCAGCGAGAATGACGACAAAAGCGAAAATAAGTAGGATCGAGGACAACCCTACGAGTCAGGATGGACGAGTGTAAGATGAAGAAACTAAACGATCTACCATTTATATTATTATTTTTAAAAACTGAAATGTATTTTGTGTTGTCTGGTAACGGTTTTAAGAATAAAATTGTTTTTCATCAGCGTCTTTAGTTGAGCAAACCTTTTTTCATTATAATTTTTAATTACTCTTTATGTGTCTTTATTTAAATTTTTTTTTACATATTTATTTATTACAGCTAATTTACAAATCATCTAGTAATTTATCTTTCATAATGTATATTCTTGTTTGGAGGGTTGTAGCCCTTTGGCTAGTCCCCTTTACAATTTTATTATATTTTTTGTCGATCCTGATTGGATATTGAAGATCATGCGGGTTCTTCCTTTGCAGCCGTCTTACTGGGTTTGAATCATCGAACATATACGACGTATCTCAGCATTTTGGTGTAGACTAATACGTTGCATGCGTTGTTCACTAACGAAATCTACCTCTCAGAACTCTATGGAGATTGTCATTTCTTATGTACCACGGTGCAATAACTATTCCACGTAGGACTTTGCTTTGGAATGACTGGATGATATTGACATTGGCTTTCTTTGTACAGCCCCAGAGCTGAATACAGTAAGTCCACACAGGTTTTAGGATTTGCCGGTATAGTAGCAATTTATTATGTAGAGTTAGCTCAGAATTTCTTCCTAAGAGCCAATCCATCTTTCTGTATTTAATGTTTAACTCTTCTTCTTTCTTTTTCACATGCTCTTTCCATTTTAGTTTCGCGTCTAGAGTCATGCCTAGATATTTTGCCGTATTTGCATAGGGAATTTGCTGAGCGTTCAGTACTACTGGTGTCGTGTAAGTTTACGTGAACAGATTTTGTTTCATTTAGTTTTATTCACCATCTCCTGGTCCAGGTACTGACAATATTAGTAGCTCTCCGCAATTCGCTAGTAGATTCTTATATGCAATTAGCAACTGCTCAGATGGCCGTATCATCCGCAAACGTCGATATGTTTGTCTCCTCTATTATTGGCAGGTCCGAGGTGTATAGAACATATAAAGTTGGTCCCAGAACGCTACCTTGTAGTACCCCTGCTGATATTTTTGCTATTTTTGAGTATTCGCCATCTAATTTAACTCGAAAGTGTCGGTTAGATGTGTAAGATTTTAGAATTTCATAAAACTGCCTTGGTAAGTTTCTTTGTAATTTATATTCCAAACCATTATGCCATACCCTGTCAAAGGCCTGTGCTACATCCAAGAAGACGCTTGAACATACTTTCTTTTTTTCAAGTACGACTTCAATTATGTTTGTCATTGGATGTACTTGCTCTATTGTTGAATGGTTGTCTCTGAAGCCAAATTGATGTGGAGGAATAAGATTTATTTCTGCTATTATTGGTTTGAGTCTCTTTAGGAGTAGTTTCTCGAATAATTTTGAAATTATTGGGAGTAAGGAAATCGGCCTATACGAATTTTTGTCATTAAGTTGTTTGTTTGGTTTAGGTACCATAATTACTTCTGCTACTTTCCATTGACTTGGAACGTGTTTAAGTCTGAACACTGCATTAATTATTTGGAGTAGTTTACGTAGACCTTTTTCAGGAAGAGCTTTTACTATTAGTCCTGTAATTAAGTCATATCCTGGAGATTTCTTTGTATTTAGGTTGAGATTGATTTCCTCTTTTAATTCTTGTAGTGTGGCAGGAGATATATTGCAGTTATCCATTTTATATACTGGTGGTATATTTTCCTCTGCAGTTTGTCTAGGTAGAGGCTGGAACGTGTTTTCGAGGTGGGTTGCAAACAAAGAAGTTTTTTGCTTTCACTTATAGCCCGTGTGCCATCTTCAGCTTTTACTGGTGGAATTTGTAGTTTAGGTCGTTTTAAACTTTTTGTCTCTTTCCAAAGGGAGTACTCGGTTTCTTTTTCCCTTGTAAAACCACTCAAGAATTTATTAATGGATTTGTTTTTGATTTCTTTAATTAGCAACTTTAGTTTATTGGATATACAATTTAGAGGTAATTTATATTCTGGCGCTCGACTTCTTTGCCAGGCCTTTCTTGCTTTTCGTTTTGCTGCAACCGCAGTGAGTAAACCTGACATTTAACACTTGTTATAGCTGA
Source organism: Nephrotoma guestfalica (assembly GCA_963691935.1). Lineage (NCBI taxonomy): Eukaryota > Metazoa > Arthropoda > Insecta > Diptera > Tipulidae > Nephrotoma > Nephrotoma guestfalica. The sequence continues at coordinate 213,269,923 of OY829914.1, read as the reverse complement.
TGATAATGATATCTGATAAAAAGAAATAAATGAAGTAGCTTATTAATTAACTACAAACAATTTTAAAGTTAAATATTTAATATAAAAACCGTGTTTTGTTAGACACTCCCGAAACATATTGGCAGATTAATATAACTTACTCGGACAAAGTATACAGGTTATATGTTCAAAGTATCCAAACAAAATAGTTGCAATATTTTATTAAATTGTTGGATTTTTTATTTTATGCACAGCAATGCAAATATTAATTATTATTTTTTATTTTTTGAAGTTCTATTATATAAATATTAAATTTTTACAAAACTTTGTTTTATAGTTTTAGTTCCACGTTCTTAAATAAAAATATAGTAATTGGAAATGAAAATTACTAATATTTTTGTTCTTTTATTTAACTTTGTTCGGAATATAAATTTATTGTCAATTAAAAGTTGCTTTTATTTTTAGTTTATTATAATTTTAAAATTATGAAGAAAGTTCTGTAGCATGGAATTATTTATAGTAGATTGCTTGGCAAGCAGGTTTGATTTTGCTCTCATTTTAAGTGGAACACGGTTATCACAAAACAGGGCTTTGTTCGATTTATTCGTATAGTTCGGTATATTTAATTTAACTTAAGATGAACATTTATTTAATAAAATTAATTTATGCGATCCATAGGAATCGAACCAAATTCATTATTAATAACAAATAATCAGGAAGAACCCATGGGAATCAAAAATATACAGGAAAACAGATACTTTTTGGCACATGGTTTTCAATTTAAAGCGTCTGTTTACATTGAGGTACCTCATTCTATAAATCAAAAATATTTAAATGACAAGAGTTCAAATCTCTTTGTTTCAAATTGGCTGATGGACACTTTAATATGGATGTGATGTGTGATTTATTTATTTGACTAATTGGTATTTAACACAAATTTTAAAATTTATTTCAATATATTCATAAAATTTAATAATGGAATATTTCAATTTATATCTGACTTATTATAAAAGTCTTAAAAACATGGATCAGTTTGTAGCAAGTGAGGAAAATATTATAACATTTTAAACGTTTACAAAGAAGAAGCACCTCCACCAATAAATGTCGTCGGGATATCAACTATCTCCACTATACAATTGGCGTCTGCAAAAATAATATTGTAGACTCCGAAACCTATAGAGCTTTGGCTACAAAGCTTAATTTTGAGAAGCTTTAGTGGTTTACCTATGAAGATAAGAATGATCGCCCAATCAAAGTTATGGCTAGAGGTCTCCACCCAACCTGTGCAAATGAGGAAATTATTTAGGATCTCAAGCAAAAGGGTTATCAAATAGAAAATGCCATAAACATCGTTAAGAAAAAAAATCGAAACTGAACATGGAGTTCAAGTTAACAAAAGAGGGCTTCCATTATTTATGCTCACTTTTAATAACAAACAAAAAGTGGAAGATGTGTATAATATCAAGGCAATACTTTACATGAGAGTTAAAATAGTCCATTGGAAAAGTAGTGGGTTAATACCGCAGTGCAAAAAATGTCAAGGTTTAAATCATACGCAGAAATATTGCCAAAAAGAGACTAGATGAGTGAAATGTGCCGGAAAGCATGATGGCCAAGTATGCCCGGTTAGTAAAAATATTGCTGCAGAATGTGTAAATTACGATAAGTCACATCTCGCAAACTTCCAGAGCAAAGGGGCTACACATAATAAGAAATAAAACGAGAAAACAAAGTCCAGGAATATCGGTAAAAAATTATCAAACTTCCATCAAAGAGGAACCTAAACCTCATGCTAGTAAAACGGGAGAACCAAAACCAAAACTGTACTCGTAAGTAGTCATGATAAAACCAATTATTTCGGAGCACACTGCTGAAGGTACAGCAGTGCTCCAAATGATACTAAGAAGCATAGAAGCTCTTAACATTCGTCTAGCTAAACAAGAGAAATGCCTTCAAGCTCTAAGCAACAGGTTAGATAAGCAAGACTCTCTAAATGAAATGAAATCCATGCTCTATTAAAATGATGCAAACAACAACAAATAAAACATTAAGAATAGTAACCTGGATCACAAATGGGCTAATGCAACATATTCCAGAACTAGATATTTTCCCAAATACTGAAAAAATAGATATATGCCTAGTATCGGAAACCCATTTTACTTCAACTTCATATCTTAAAATATATGAATACAGTTGTTACTACACCATTGATCCAGCAGGAAGAGTAAGGGGAGGATCATCGGTGGTTTTAAAAGAAAACATCTAACAATTTATAGATCTTAAAATTGAAGAGGAATTTATGCAAGTAGTCCCTTAAAAGAATTTATAATAACAAAGAATATAGTGTATCGTCAATATATTGCCCTCCAAGATATAATTTAATTAAAGAAAACTATTGTACTTGGATCAGATTTCATAATCGGAGGTGATTTTAATGCAAAAAACTAAAAAAGGAAGAACAGCAGGAACACTATGGAATTGCAATTTTCATTATGGACTTCTTTATTCCCAAAGGTATAGACGAAAACTACATGTACCTAGAAAGCAGCGAAAGGATTATGTCGGATCATACGCCTGTTATTATGACAATCAGTGCAACGATTGTTAAAAAAACTAGTTCACCTTCCCTAACTAACAAAAAACCTGCTGGGAGAAATTCCAGAAACTTGTTGAAGATAATATTGATATTCAGGTGTCAATTAAAAACCCGATACAGCTAGAAAAAGAACTATAACAACTCAACAACAGTATACAAGAAGCGGCGTGGAGTATTACCCCCTCAAGTTGAAGGGAAATGCGCCGAAATGCTATTTATCCTCTAGAAGCTAGGGAACTGGTTGTATCAAAACGAAAAGCAAGAAAGGCCTGGCAAAGAATTCGGGTGCCAGAATATAAAACAACTCTAAATTTTTTTCCCATAAACTAAAGTTGCTAATTAAAGAAATCAAAAGCGAATCCATTAATAATTACTTCAGTGGCATAAATGGGGAAAAAAATACCGACTACTCCGTTTGGAAAGCGACAAAAAGTTTAAAACGACCTAAACTACAAATTCCACCAGTAAAAACTGAAGATGGCACACGGGCTATGGCATCTCGAAAACACGTTCCAGCCTCTACCTAGACAAACTGCAGAGGAAAACATACCTCCGGTATATAAAAAGGATAACTGCAATATATCTCCTGTCACATTACAAGAATTAAAAGAGGAAATAAATCTCAACCTAAATCCAAAGAAATCTCCAGGATATGACTTAATTACAGGACAAATAGCTCTTCCTGAAATAGGTCTGCGTAAACTACTCCAAATAATTGATGCAGTGTTCAGACTTAAACACGTTCCAAGTCAATGGAAGGTGGCAGAAGTAATTATGGTACCTAAACCCAACAAACCACTTAATGACAAAAATTCGTATAGACAGATTTCTTAACTCCCAATATTTTCAAAATTATTCGAGAAACTACTCCTAAAGAGACTCAAACCAATAATACTAGGAAGAAATTTTATTTCTCCATATCAGTTTTTCTTCAGAGAAAACCATTCAACAATAGAACAAGTACAACGAAAGTCAAACATTATTGAAGACTTACTTGAAAAGAAGGAAGTAAGTTCAGGCGTCTTCTTGGATGTAGCACAGGCCTTTTACAAAGTATGGCATAAAGGCTTGTAATATAAATTACAAAGAGACTTACCAAAGCAGATTTATGAAATTCTAAAATCTTACATACCTAACCGACACTTTCGAGTTAAATTAGATTGCGAATACTCAAAAATAATGAAAATATCAGCAGGAGTATCACAAGGTAGCGTTCTGAGACCAACTTTACATGTTCTATCCACCTCGGACCTGCCAACGATATAGGAAACTAACATAGCGACGTTTGCGGATGCTACAGCCATCTTAGCAGTTGCTAATTGCTTAAAAGAATCTACAAGCAAATTGCAAATTGGTACTAATATTGTCAGTACCTGGACCAAGAGGTGGCGAAAAAAACTTAATGAAACAAAATATGTTCATGTAAACTTTACCAACAAGAAGGTCAACTTGACACTAGTATAACTGAACTCTCAGCAAGTTCCCTATGCAAACACGGCAAAATATCTAGGCATTACACTGGACACAAAATTAAAATGGAAAGAGCATGTCAAAAAGAAAGATGAGTTAAACATTAAATACAGAAAGATGGATTGGCTCTTAGGAAGAAATTCTGGGGTAACTCTACATAATAAATTGCTACTATACCGGCAAATCCTTAAACCTGTGTAGAGTTACGGTATTCAGCTCTGGGGCTGTACAAAGAAAACCAATGTCAATATCATCCAGTCATCCCAAAGTAAAGTTCTACGTGGAATAGTTAATGCACCGTGGTACATAAGAAATGACAATCTCCATAGAGTTCTGAAGATAGATTTCGTTAGTGAAGAAATAAGCAAACACGCGAGAAATCACATGCAACGTATTAGTCTACACCAAAATGCTGAGATACGTCGTATGTTGGATGATTCAAACCCAGTAAAACGGCTGCGAAGTAAGAAACCACATGATCTACTAAATCCTATCAGGATCGACCAAAAATATAATAAAATTGTAAAGAGGACTAGCCAAAGGGCCACAACCCTCCAAACAAGAATTTAAATTATGAAAGATATATTACTAGATGCTTTGTACATCAGTTGCAATAAAAAATTAAAAAAAAAAATTTAAACTTAGCTCTTCGTAGAATTAAGTCGCTGAAGTCAGCCCGAAATATGTCAGCCCGAAAATGATTGATGCATTTTTGGGATAAGTGTAACTTGCACTTCCGAAGAAAAGCAGCCCCACTATGAATATACAAATTTAAGATTTAATAACTTGCAGATTGACAGACACAACACGATCGTAATAGTTATTCTCATTCTGTCAGAATAAAATGTACGAGTAACCCTGCTACAAGTGGTATCAAATCTTTTCTGCTAATGACAGCCATAGTTCCCAGCTTGTCTCTTCGTTTTGGCTGGGTGCGATTCCTGAAGGACAAGAAATTGATCGCAGTTGTCTTTTTTAAACAAAGCAATTCTGATCCGTGCCACCATAATATTTGGATCTTTACTTCCTTTGTGTTCAAAATATTTGGAACGCGATCTAATGGTTTAGTCTTTATTTTAATATACCGATACCTTCCTATATAAAGCACTACTAAGGTTATCTCGTTCTACTACCTACGTAGGTTTACCACTTACGTGGTGCTTTAAACATTCCATCACTGGTTATCTAGTAAAATAGCTGACAATAGATGTTTATCTAAAATATTAAAAATGTGTTTCAAATTCTTATTAAATTTGGCTAACAGTAGAACATCATTTAGTTCCAACCGGGGCAGTGAAATAGTGTAGCTCAAGATTTGTTTTGGCCACTATCAAAACTGTTATATAATATTTTTAAAGTATGTACGAAAATAAGCTGTTGCGGCGTTTGTCATCTCAAAGAAGTCACAAAAGCTATGTTATTGCCATCGAGATATTGGCACCTTTGATAAAGCGTTTGTAACGCTCCAAATAGTTAGTCATTCAATCAAAACGTTGGTTGGCCATTTTTCGTCGCATCCTTTACTAATCCATAAAATGTCTCTTTCTCGTTGCTGGAATTGCGTCGTTTAGAAGAAGTTTGTAACTAAAATTGTCTTCATGTGGCTGCCATAGCAATTTCTTGGCAATTCATTCGAAATGGTATTTAGTAACGATCGCACTAGTTTGTATAAGCGTTGACTTAAGAAGCTAATGTAGGTGACTAGAAAGTGAGTCTGTTAGTTAATTGCTTTGAGTTCTGAATTTGCTCCGGTTAATAGATCATCTGCATAGGTATCTCTCTGCAATATTTTCAAAGTTTCTGGGTAAAGGCTGATACATTATTCAGAAATTTGGGTGATAACTCTGGTCGCCAATTATGGCTGAATTATGGTTGAATGTCAGTCAATGATGAATCCATACTTGGATATATACATTTTCTCGGCATTTGCAGCAAATACTATTTAGTAAAGGCGGAAGCGCTCAAGAATGATGTCCAGTAAATTTGAGTGTTGGCTATGTCTGCAGATTTTCATTAAGGGAACAACCTGAGCTAGTTTTGGCAAACACGAAATATTCTTTATTTTATAGAATTATCTTAGAAAGGATTATACCATAATGCTTTATGGTCATGATATAAATCTAGGAGAGGATATGAATCTAGTATACGGTCAAGCTCCATACGGGCTCCACCTTAATTAGTAATATTCATTATTTTGTAAATTTTTCTTGAAACGGGTTAAACAATTATGCTTTTTGCTCATGATACGGACCACCATGATATAATTGGTATCTTGATGTGACCAAGGCCTATTTGGGGATATATGCCACTATATTGAAATATTTATGGACTTACGAATGGGTACAAATATTACGATTGTGTTGTGCTTGTTAATCTGCAAGATATTAAATTTCAATTCTAGACCTTCTGCAAGATACACTTTTTCGTGATAGCTACACTTTATCTGAGAAAATTCCCTCGTTTAGCAGTCAGGTTAACATCAAGAATTTCACAAACAATTTATAATTTTATTGTTGATATTTCGGATCAAAATCATTATTGGTATTGAGAATAATCCGTTGGCCAAGGACCAATCGTTATTTTACATAAGGTTAGCGCTGTTATTGAAAGTTTCGTATTTTGAAGACCGGTTTTATTTTGCCATCAAACCTAGATTAAAAGCGACTGCGGCCATACATTACTGGAAACTGGCCAAACATGACAAAAACTTACTAAATTTGTGACGACGAATTTTGTACGATTAAAATCAGTAGGACCATCAGTGCCCTAATTCTCCTGTTTTCAATATACGCATTCTCTCAAATGTCACACTCTTATGGTTTATGTAGTAAAACATCTCAATATTGGAAAATGCTCGGATTCGGGAGTTATTTAGCATCAAAATTAAGATACATTTAGATAAATATATAAAACAAATCCAATGTGAGAATAGAACATTACAACAGTGAATTATTTATTTACTTCGTATGTTAAAGACGAATGGCCTTATTCAACTCGTTCAGCATTTGCGGAATAGTCAAATGTGGGAGTCCGGAAGAGGTTCTGAGGTATTTCGAGTAAACTTATAAAATCTATGCGCTTTAAGCAACGAAGCCCATTTGGCAATCAAATTTATTTATTCACTGCGAGCTTTACGCATTCCACGAGTTCCTCATCCAATAGTTTTTTTATGTGCCAAGGTCTTAATAGTTCTTGTTTTAACACTTGTTTTTTACCTTGAATTAATTTTTAATCGTTGTAAAATGTCTGGTTTAATCTGTAGGATCGGTAACGAGTATGAGTTAAGATATTGATCAATTAACCGTTTAATTAGAATTCTTGAATTATAATTATATGAAATGGGATATCTTGTTTGACCTTAGTGCTATAGTAGAAAGTTATTTTTGTTGTACTTTATCAATAAGTTTTGTTCTCGTTGATGCTTGTTCTAAATTGGTTCTAATTATCAATTTCTCAAATACGGGATTAATAAATAGAGTCTAGAACTAAAACACTGTACGTTGATCTTCAGTTTTTTGAGAGCTACTAGTGCCTCTAAATCAAATATTAAACATTTTCACTTTCTCAATTTTCATATTTAGTGTACCCATCGGTTTTCTTAATTGTGCAAGTGTCTTGAAAATTGGGTAAATAAAATGGCTTCTACAGTTTCACAGACCATCTTGTTTTAATATATTTTACTTAAATTAATTTTTTCTGTTGCATTTATGAATCGCTTAAGATGGAAGTAGAAGTAGAATTACGGGTGGGTATAGTGAAAATGATCGAGTAAAATATTCGAATGCTTGACTAATTGAATAGTTTAATTCCAACGATGACATTAAGATTAGAATTAAGAATTAATTATTAAGTTACATTCTTATGTAAGGTATCGCAGTTAACTAAATTATTAGAGCTTAATCTTAATTAATTCTAAAAGTAAAATTATTAACTAACGTATCAGTAATTTAAATTAATTATTACTAATATCCAAACGAAAGACTTTTACACATTCAAGTAGTTGTCCCAAAATAAATTACTTGTGATACTCTTTGACATAAATTATTGCCAATTTAAATTTTATCTTGAATAAAATTTGGAGAATGCGAATTTACTAAAACATCACGAAATCCAATACAAATCAAGACTTCAACGATAATTTTTTTCGCGTTACAATTTTTTTACACTTTGAACTTTATCTTGGTTAGAAAATTAGGTTATAGAAATATTAGCAAAAAACATACTTCTATAGAGCAAACTTTATCCTTTAAAAATCAGAAAGGCCAATATTGGTGACCAAAAATTGAAAACATTTCATTGTTGATATGGCACTGCAATTTAACTTTAACCAGTGCAAGTTATTTATTATAACCAGCTGTAACCAGCAAAAAGTGCAATAAGTAGAGAATTGCTGTAAGAGTTGTAAGTGTTGGTGTAACTAAAATTTGCAACTTTAATGGTAAATGTTTTATTTGAAAAATTTGAATGCCTGAAATTCGTAACATTTGGAACTGAATGTAGGGGTTTTGCATAAAATTGCTATAGTTAAAACCATAACCACTTACACTTCTCAGCAACTAGACAATAAGCTTCAAAGCCCTCGGGCTTGCAACCGAAGAAAGTTTGGCCTGGCAAATAAGAAGTAAATATAAGGGAACTGTTGCAATGGATCAAACAAAAACTGTCTGAACTTGAACAACAGGAACCGCCCTAAAAGAAATTCCAGGAGCCGAGGCCATCAGGTTCGACTGATTAGACCAGTAAGGCATCAAATCAGAGCAGAAGAGTGCAATTAGTTAGTTGCCAGAGTTGGGTCAGAAATTCAACCAAATTTAGCTGAGAAGAGATAAGGCTACCAGATATGAAAGTAGACGGCCAGCTCGAAGAATATGAAAAACAAATCAGGCAGGAGTTTGAAAACAAAATTAAGGAAGTAAAAGCCCGCCTTAAAATACCTACCTCGCAAACTATTGAAGACGCCTGGTAAACAAAACGTTTCCCACCGATTCAGTTGCAGTGATCACTAAGAATTAGTATGCAAAATACAATTCAAAAGCAAGTGGCAGCTAATTAGAAAGAGTAGAAGGCTCCAAGAAAAAAAGATAAACAAATTGGCACATCAAGCTTTCGGTAATGCATCTCAAGTGCGGTCAAATGCGATCATCCGGAACTTCATTTTTTTTTTATTTTTATTATCGCTGCAATCTGTTCTGGGGCCAAGGCTCTCCCAACTCTTTCGCGGTTAGCTTTTGCCGTTCTTACTTTAACGCCAGTGTGTAGGCCAATTCGAGGACGTACGGTCATAGGTCCGATTTTGTTACCATCTGCACATTGCATAGCTCCATGCCAGCCTATACTGGCATGGAAGATGGATCGGCCCATGAGTTTTGCACTCCGACAGGGGGTCATAGATGTGTTCCATTTCATCGCAGATCGTAATTTGTTGATTAAAATTCCTTTTGCATCCTGCCCCTATCGGGATTTGAACCCGGTACTTCCCGATCCAAACGCCAAAGCTTTAACCACTGTGCCATTTGGTCGATAAACTTCATTTTAAAACTAATCAGAATTGAATCTTACCTAGAAGCAAAATTTGGACGAAATATTAGCATTGGCTCTAGAATATATGGTAGCCAAAGCACCGGTGTGAAGTTTTCAACATTTATCAAAAGTGTAGCTACACAAATTAACAAAAAGTGTAGAACTACATAAAAAAATTGTGGCAGGGTTGAAAATGTTATAATTTTCACTAAATAAAATCTAATCTAATCCCTGGCATATCACTGCGACCTTCGGGATTTTTTTTTGTTTGGTGTAAACGGAAATAATAAGATAAAAAGTGTAAACCGGGTCTTGTGGGTGTTTAAGGGCCATTATTACTTAATTCTAGCGATGACACCACAAATCTGAGCATACTAGCATTTCGGGGACACTCCCTTCAACCTTTAGTGATATGCGGCATATCACTGTTATCTTCGGGGAATTTTTTTTGTTTAGTGTATAAAAAGTGTAAACCGGGTCTTGTGGTTGTTTAAGAGCCATTAACACACAGATATGCCGCACATCACTAAAGGTGGAAAGGAGTGTTTCCGAAATGCCAGAATTTTCAGATTTGAGGTGTCATCTCTAGAATTTAGTGTTGATGGTCCTCAAACACCCACAAGACCCGGTTACACTTGTTATATTAGTATTTTCATTTACACTAAACAAAAAATATTCCCCAAAGTTTGCAGTGATATGCCGCGGATTAGATTAGAACTTCAACCCTGCCACAATTTTGTTATGTAGTTCTACACTTTTTGTTAAATTGTGTATCTACATTTTTGTTTTCTGTTAGTTTGTGTAGCTACACTTTTGATAAATGTTGAAAACTTCACACCGGTAGCCAAAGCAAGTTAAGCAAATTATTCGGTAAAGTTTCACAACTTGGATTCAGTGGTTATCACACAAATAAACAACTAATAAGCGAGGAGTTGTATAAAAAGTATAAGAAGATGTTTCAAGTGCGACAACTTAGATCACTACGTCCGAGATGCGTCCGATCTGTGATAAACAACATGGAAACTGGCAAGAGGAACGTAAACTGGGAATAAACAATATTACAGTGGGATCAAAAAACTATCAAAACCTGAGGCAAACGCTCAGTACAATGACTGATAGTGAACGAATACGTGAAGACGGCCATTGAAAACGAGACGCGAATTGGTTTACAAAAAAGAGTAAAGATCCGTCGATGTAGCCGAACAGAAGACTTTAATACGGCTGTTGAGGATGAGTCCGGCAGTAGAAATGATCGCTGGATAGAGGGTGATCCAGATGGCCTCGACAGAGAGACGTGCTAAGATCTTAGACGAAGAATAACAATCGACCTGCAGAAAGGAACAATAAAACGGGCGCTAATGAGATATTGTGATTTTGTGTGCCTGTGCAATTCTAGGAAGCTCAGTGTTACACATTCTACTATACACAAATATAACAAATGGTGGTCGAGTAGTTAAGATATTCACCATCAAGTATTACCATCAAAAAGGTCGTTGGTTTGATTCTAATCCGATACAGTAATTTTATTAGGCGATCATTATTCTAAATATGTTATTAGATTAAGTATTGCTACAATACTGATTTATTTTTGGATTATCGAATATCACTCCATGTGGGATGAATATGATGGAATTGCAACGATAGCATCATGATAGTTACTGGATATAAAACGGCGCTAATCATCAAAATAGGGAAATTAATGGCATAATGTTTGCGTATAACACTACATGCAAGCAATTTGAACTTGCAATATACCATACCTCGCCAATTATAATAAATGGAATAATCTCCAACTGCGATGTGCAAACAGTGCCAGTTATAAGAAGTCAAAAGTGAACGGAGCGAAAACTTTAGGGATAAATATTAAATTAGTGAATTGTTCAAGAAGTTATAGGTTTTGTTGTAAATTAACTTTGTACGGAGATAAAAACCCGAAATTTGAAAATATGCATATGTTGGAGCAACTGTACTTTTTGGCGCGATTACACTGACACCTTTTGTGTTTGTCGTTTTAGTTTTTAGTTTCCAAACACAAGGTAGCATTATGTTGAGTAAAAACTGCATAATCACAAGGAACATTGAATTTTCAGAGCAACGACTAAAATGTTTATTCTATTCCTCATCAGGTAATTTTTCCACAGTTCTGAGTGCAGTGTTTTTAGTTCAGAAAACTTACCCATTATTGGTCATTATTGGTTATCGCACAACAAAGAATTCTAAATGTTAATTTAAAACTGCAAATACATGAAGTTGATACATTTTAGTTACACCCAAAACCATATAATCCGATACTAAAGCACCTTTGTGACAATTTATCCCATCGACTTAAATTTAACCCTTTCATTAAATCAATAAAAATAAATTTTTTTTATGTCAACAGAACACGAGAAAGAATTAGTTCATTTCATATTACGGTATATCTTTCGTCTTTAAACATGTACGAGTACTTAATAAAATATTTTAATTCCTTTTGACAAATCGCTTCTAATTCTAGCCAAGTTGAAAAAAAAAATCTAAAAGTTAATTTGAGATTCGTTTGATCTTCGCTTTTGATCTCATTTTAAATTACAGACATAATATTCTGCTTCTCTATAAATTGCTAGTTCAAAATACACAAACATGTTTTGTCTATGTAAATTCGTAAATAATTAATTTCTTGTTAATTCTTCAATAATTAATTTTAATTATATAAAACTGCATTTTAACTACTTATGCATGTATGGTACTTTTGTACGCACATCATAGGTTGAACATTTTATAAATGACTGGAGTAATTGATAAAAAAAATATCAAAAGAATTTTTGTTAATCTTCAAATGTGTACCAGTACGTGTGTACACCTTTAAGACATATTTTCATTGTTTGTTTTAAAATTTAAATTAACTTCTTAAAATCTAAATTATTCTTACAGTTTAACTAGGTCAACACAATTTTTTTGTTGTATTTCTGTTCACATAGATATTTAATTTTATTTATTAAATTTTTATTTTTGGTTTAAATTGAAATGTATCATTTCTGATTACAAAAAAAAAAAAAAAAAAAATTAGACGAACGAACGCATATACAGTACTTATTATGCGGGTTTTCAATTGGACTTATATGTTGTTCCAATATTGCTTCTAAATAAAAGTTAATTCTTGAAATTGGGACACAAAATTTAAAATTAATAATCTTGAATGCATCATCATGGTGTAGGCAAACGTCTATGGTTTTGTGATCAGTATGTTGTAATTTGCGCATAAATCATCCGGGTGGTCGGTTAAAAGTTAAAAAAATACTTTTAGTTATATTTTAAATTATATATGGTGGTTCGATAAATCACATTTTTTTTCATTTACTGTAAAAATCTCTCTGTACTTGACATATGCACTTGGGTTTATCTATTAACTGTTTTGTGCTAACCAACCAATAGATCATGATTAATTAGATAAAATTTACGCAGGTCGTAAAATTTATTAGACCTTTACATACAGGCCCATATTAATTAAATATTCTCTAAGATGAGTGGTTTTGATAAAGTCCAAGATAAATTTATTTTGATTTTAAATAAATTATACAAAAAATGTTTGAAAATTTGTGTGAAGACCGCAATAGATAATAAGTCATAGATATAAACTTTCATGAAATCAACATACACATTTTTTTAATTAAGTGTCGGAAATCAACACAATACGCGCTATTGTGAACTTTGCTTTCTTCAGTGGTTTATTTTAATGGGTGAGAAAATAAATTGTTTAAGAGTTAACAAACGTCTCGTATTTATCACGTCAATCATTTTACGCGATGAGATTAATTTGTTTGTTTTCGTTGGTTTGTTCATTAGATTGATATCTTGCGACTATTTTACTGCACTTTTAAAGCAATGCTCGTAATTAAAGTGATCAACTCTAACAAATTTATAGTAAAGCTTATAAGCTCACAGGTAGCAGGAAGTGAGTGTAGGTTAAATTCAAAAATGCAGCATTGATGTGATGTTTATCTTACCACTACCCCCCCCCTCCCGACGGGAGGTGATAAATGTAAATATAACTTCAGCTTGTGGTTAGTTAAGGATTCTCCTTAATATACCTCGTCGCAAAAAAGATTACCATCCGTCGGATAATAAACTAATAAATAATAAATTTAAAAATTAGCTTTTTAAAAAGGTCAACTCTTGTTCTCTGTCGCTTTTTGTAAACAAAAAACTTGTCAATATCTGAACATTGAAGCTGTCATTTCCGGTACACAGATCAGTAGCTGCCTTTTCCGCCAACTACAAGAAACACCGCACGAAATGCATTTTTAACACGACGGCGCTGCGGTTATTAAAATCATAACATAGATGCCCCATCATCATTAAATAATTGTGATAACCAAGACACGAAGTATTAATAACAAAATTAACTGGATGGTGGGGCAATCATTAGCATTAATAAACTTATCATTGCAATAGTGTTCATAGGCGTACGTACGTCTATAACACAAACAAATTGGTAACCAGCTGAAACCAGATTTGGTGGATGCAATTCAGATTTTTATTGACTTGTGTACCAAAAAGCGAGAGCACTGGGGCAATCCAACTTTTATTGCATCCAGATTGCATTAATATTTTGTATAAAAACTATACACAATTATGAAAATTTTTAGTCAAGTTTTGGGGTATTAAGGAGCAGCAATAGCAGCTCAACCACAACCAGCCAAAATATTATTTTTTAAATAATTTTTTTTTATTATTTGTTAAAATTAAATTATATTTTGTTTTTTATTTAGCTTTTTTTTATTATTATTATTCTAAGTGTTCCACTATCGACCCGCTTCACTTCTACAAATCTCCGAATAGTCCGCTCCGACAATGTGATATTTTGCATCAGATTAAGTGGTTAACTGAAAATTTTTTGTTTGCAGCCAACGTCATTATTGAATTGTGGATGAGGCAGCTGCCTGACTACATTCAAAAGCGCTGATCCCGCAGCAAGATATACCAGAAGAGGATTTCGCGGATATTGCCACACAGCTGTATGCTGCTAAAAAACGCAATTTACCACAAACCAGGGAAGGTCAAATTGCTCAAGCAATCCACAAACGCACAGATACCAATATTCACAAAAGTGGTATTGGTATCACTGGATTTGTTAACAAAGTTTCTAAATGAATCAAACCATGCAATTTTGTCACCCAGCACAAAAAACCAGCAACTACCGGTTCCAAAAACCATTAAGTCTTAAGGTCGCAGCGGCAAACTTAAGACAAGCGCAATTTGTAATCTTGTACTACAAATATACTATGGCTGCGGAACAAAACGCAATCCTGATTTAGTTCTGCCAGCAGCAAATGGTACCACAATAAATACCTTTGGTACCAAATTACTCAACGATGACATTGGACTAAGACGTTCTTCCAAACACGCATTTATTTTTGCTGATGTTAACCGCCCCATCATCAGCGCGGATTTCTTAAACAAGTTCTGTTTGCTAGTGGATCTGAAAAATTGCAAATTGATAGTTCCATCCACTAAGCTTACTATCAACACAACATCAGCACTCGTTGGTACACAAATACCATTGTTTTACATAATCAAGAATGGCTAAGGAGAATTGTTAAATAAATTTCCTTCGTTAATAGCCCCACCGAACTACAACTTTCCGGTAAGGCACAATGTAGTACACCACATCAAAACTACAGGTCATTTACCATTTGCGAGATCACGTAGGCTTGGTCCAATTCGTCATAAAGCAACATTTCTAGAATTCCAACACCACATGGTGGAACTAGGAATCGGCCGATCTGCTTCTTCAGCAATATCATATCCATTACACATGTTGAAGAAGAAGGAAAACGACCGGATACCATATAGAAGGCTTAACGTTGTCACAATTTCTGACCGTTACCCTATTCCAAACATCCAAAATTTTTCAGGCAATTACATGGATGCTCAATTTTTCTCAAAAATCGATCTCGTCAGAGCGTACCATTTAATACCAATTGCTCCTGACGACATACATAAAACCGCAATTACCACACCATTTGGTTTTTCGGTTTGCTGCACAAACTTTCCAGCGTTTCATCACGAAAATGTGGGAGATTTCGATTTCGTTTTTGTTTAAAATGACGACATTCTCATAGCATCTAGAGACGAGAAGCAACATTTACTCTATTTGATAAAACTCTTTCAAAATCTATTATATTATCCTCAGTCACAAAATTACTTCTAATGGCATTCTGCCATCCAAAGGACGAATTAAGGCAATTATAGAATTACCAGCACCATAAAGCGTTAAGCAAATTCAGCAATTTGTCAGTAAGGTAAACTACTACCACTGATTCATTCCAATACTTACTGAGATACTTGCTCCAATTCATTCCCAATTGGCAACACTTCCCCAAAACGCCTCAACATTTTTCTAGGCCTGAAGAATGTCAAAATGCATTCCTTCCACGCAAAAACAGCTTAGAACATATTGCGCACCCGCTAAATGCAACAAAATATAGCATTACTACTGATGCATCTAACACAGCTGTAGGCGCAGTCTTACAGTAATTAAATGGACTTGGGAATCTCTTGGATTTTTCTCCAGAAAGTATCAGACGCCGAAAGAATATATTCCGCATTTGAAGGCTGATTGCTTGCAATTTTCCAAGCAACTAAATACTCTACCGACCAAATGGCACAGTGGTTAGAGCTTTGGCGTTTGGATCGGGAGGTACCGGGTTCCAATAGAGGCGATAGAGGCAGGATGCAAAAGGAAATTTTCATCAACAGATTACGATCTTTGATTAAAAGGAACTCAACTACGACCCCCTATCGGCGTGCAAAACCCATGGGCCGACCCATCTTCCATGTCCAGTACTATAGGCTGGCATGGAACTATGCAATGCGCAGATGGTAACTTAAATCGGGCCTATAGCCGTACGTCTCCGATTTGGCAGAGATGCGTAAAGTAAGACGGGGAAATCAACCGCGAAACAGCAGGGAGTGCTTCGGCCCCAGAAAAGATTGCAAGGATTAAAACTAAAAAAAAACTAAATAATACTCTCGCTATTTTGTCGAAGGTTAAGAATTCACCATTTCTACCGATCAAAAACCGGTTATTACAGCAATTACCTTTAAAGCGGAACACAACCCAAGGCGAGCACACCACTTAGATTATGCCTCTCAGTTTATGATAGACATACAGCACATACAAGGTAACGACAATGTGGCCGCCGATACACTTTCTCGGATTTCTAACCACGAGATTGCTTCCGCAGCAACTCGCTACGACATCACAGCAATCGCAAAACCACAAGTTTGCGATCAAGAACTTTAAGACTTACTCTCTATTTTTTCAAATCTCTTCTAAGTGGAAATTGGATAAATTTTCTTTAGCCGGTTTAACAATTTACTGTGAAATATCTACAGGTAACAATCGCTCGTACATTCCAGAGTCACGACGTCGAACAATTTTTGTGTACGAGCAACTCGCGCCACTTTAAAATACTTTTGGCCTGGTATGAATAAAGATTTAAATCTGTGGGCAAAATTTTGTCCACACCAAACCACCCCACGAGAATTTCTAAATTCCACCAGTAGATTTGAAAATATTCGTGAAGATATTGTTGGACCACTTCCACCATCTAATGGATTTACGTACATTTTAACATGCGTTTATCGTTTTACGCGGTGGCCTGCAAACAATTGCTAAAACGCTCGTCGAAAACTTCATCTCTAGAGTCGGCGTTCCGGTCAACATAACGACCGATCAAGACACATAGTTCGAATCTAAACTATTCGCTTAGCTTATACTACTTTTAGGATCACAACGAATACAAACAACTTCCTGTCATCCACAAGCAAGCGGTATGGTTGAGCGTTTCCACTGCCAACTTAAAACAACTCTTAAAGCACGTGTAAATACCGTCAACTGGAGTTCAGAGATCCGAATCATATTGTTGGGAATCCGAATAACAGTCAAAGATGACCTAAAATGTTCACCAGCAGAACTTGTGTACAGTCAAATGACCAAATTACCTGGAAAATTCTTTGTGGAACATCCACTTACACCCCAAGTAACCACTGACACAGTGATTGAGCAATTGCGCTCCATGATTAATAAACTCATCCCAACAGACACACGTAAAGCAAAATAATCGTACCCAAGTCATTGTAAAAGTGATACGACGACTTCGTAAACACTTTGTATTGCAAATTAAAGACAAGCAACAACTTGTCTCTATTGATAGATTTAAACCAGTCTATGGAATACTGAGTTTATTTGACCAAATATCGGGAGTGAAGAAAAGTGTCCGCATTTTCGAGTAACACATTCTTCGCCAAGCTCAAACATTAAACTTCATATCAAAAGTTTCAACCACAATCGCTGATGGACATGAAGACAATATGTTTTTTATGACGATCATACCTCGTGACAATGGTACTACATTAGCTATCGTCAATTTTCGCTGGCAATCAATTAAGTCACCACTACAATGAGTGGATGCATCTCAGATTTTTTTTGTCTTGTTTACCAAAAAGCGAAAGCACTGGATCAGTCCAATTTTTATTGCATCCAGATTGAATTCAAATTTTGTATAAAACTTGTACAAAATTTTGAATTTTTTAGTCAAGTTTTGGAGTATTAAGGAGCAGCAACGCGCAACAACTAGCAACCAAAATATTATTTTTTATTTTTTTATTATTTTATTATTATTATTCGAAGTGCTCCACTATCGACCTGCTTCACTTCTACAGATCTAGGAATTGTCCGGCTAGACAAGAGAGTAGAGTTGACAAATTTAGGGTTTTTTATCAAAACTTGTCAATTCCGTTGTAATTTAAAAAATTATTGAACTTATTTTATTTACAATAAAGAAAAAGTTACAATTGTTATTTCGTAATATTGTGAAAAATATTTGTAAAAATTGAAAAATCGTCAAGAGAAGCTGCCAATTCCGGTAGAATGATGTCGCCAAAAAATCGATAAAGATTACGTATCAAATTTCAACGCGAATAATCAATCCGTATGGGGAAAAATATAACTTTCTGTCAACAATCGTCAATTCCGCTTAAATTTTGAAAAACTTTTCTGGGCTGAAACTGATGCAAAACTAGTTTACAATATTTTAGTTCTAGATTGGGTTTTTGTAAATTATGTACGTTTTCAAATTATTTGCAAAAAAGAACACAACTATGACCCCCTGTCGGAGTGCAGAACTCATGGACTCATCCATCTTCCATGACGGTATTATTGGCTGGCATGGATCTATACAATGTACAGATTTTTTTTTTTCTTTTCCCTGTACTGTTCTGGGGCCGAGGTTCTACCAACTCTTTCGCTCTTTTTACGTCCTTAGCTTTACGCCTGTATTGGCCAATTCGAGGACGTACGGATATAGGTCCGATTTACCATCTGCACATTGCATAGCTCCATGCCAGCCTATACTGGCATGGAAGATGGGTCGGCCCATGAGCCCCGCACTCCGACAGGGGGTCATAGATGTGTTCCTTTTCATCACAAATCGTAATTTGTTGATGAAAATTCGCTTTGCATCCTGCCTCTATCGGGATTCGAACCCGGTACCTCCCGATCCAAACGCCAAAGCTTTAACCACTAAGCCATTTGGTCGGTAATGTACAGATTGAAAAAAATATATTTGCAAAAAACAGAAAATCTTCTACCGAGCATTTTCGGTGGTCCCATTTAACAGAAAAACCATCATAATCTTCTATTTTATGTAAGAGAGAAACTTAAGTATAAAGTTTCATTTCGATCGGGTAATCCGTCTTAGTGGCAGAGAAGACTTTTCTTCAAATACATTTTATGTGACTTAAAATGAAATTTTAGTGAAATTTTCAAATCAAATTTTCTAATCAAATTGAAATATAGGATAATCTGTATTTTAAACTTGTCAATATTGTAATTGAAAAATGCTGGAGCTGAATATGTTGTCGCGAACACGACTTTCTTTTACTACAAATGTACATAGATCTCGAATACACCATAATAAATTACAAAATCGAAGAAAATTGAACCTACTAAATTTTTGATAAAAACTGACTCGTACAGTCAAAATTCATAACTCCGGTTTAAGTTTCAGAAAATAACCCAGGTGAACCCTTCTTGAAAATTTCATGTTCACTGTAAAAGCTAGAAAATCTCCATCAGAAGCTACCACTTACGGTACACAAATGTCCCTTTCGCGTAGATCTCCCAATTTATGGATACAGCTTTAGTATGTCGTTTGATTCCCAATAGTCAATCTGCCTGGTCTGCAGAGATGCCGAATTATGCGGTAACATTTAAAAAGTAATCTGGACAGATGTTGTTCAAAAGTTAATCTATAATTTTTTGTTTTAAATATCTTTTGGTAAACGCTAGAGGCTTTACAAAAAATGTACTTGCACAAAACGAAAAACGTCCGGTAAACTGATTTCGGCCAAAAATCACTGTGATCTTACAATTTGTAAAACAACTTAATTATGAAGTTTCACTTCAATTAGTCCGAGCTGTTAAGAACTACGACTGTAAGGTTTCCGACAAAACTAAAAAAATAACAAAACATGGTGGACCACAAATTTTTTGAAATGTATAATCACTCAGAGTATTAGAAATAAAGCAGAAGATTCCGAATCAGAAATTTAAACGTCGTGAAATCCACCAATTAATAAACAGCGTGTTCAAGACCCACTTCAAGACCCATAAGATACACGACGCTCTCTTCAACAAAATTTATCATATCTCAAAGGGCCTCAAATAGGGGCTGTGAAATGACATCGAATGACCAGAACCTGTTCGTCATTGACGAAATGTTTATCCACGTCCAAATAAAAAAGTGTAAATTGGAAAGATAAATTGGTCCTAAGGGATAAATTCTGAGCCTCTTTGATATAATAAATGGTTAGTATACCTTAAAATTATAAAATTTGGGTGAGCTTACTATAATCAGCGCTGCGGCTGTATAAAGAAAACGAATCTCGATATCATCCAGACATTCCAAAGCGAGATTATACGTGGGAATGCACCACGGTACATAAAAATGTCAACCTTTATCCAAAGATGGATTTCGTCAGTAAATAGTTCTGCAAACACGCGAGCAAGCGCTTAATTACGTCGTAAGTTGGACGACTCATCACATGATTTACAAGATTAAATATAAATCGACCAAAAATATAATATCAATGTAAAGAGGACTGATATAGGGCTACAGCCCTCTAAACTTGAATTATAAAAGATATATTGGATTGCACTTTTAATATTTGGGGTATTACGAATTTAAGAAAAGGGAGTTCAATAACTTTTTGGTAATTTTTGGTAATAAAGTTAGGCTCTTTCAGATCTTTGAATCGGGCAAATTTTAGTCGTGTTTTATCTTAAAGGTGCTCTACTGTAATTTGTATAGAACTGTATTCCAAATATATCTATTTATAAGTAGTAGTTATTTGTATTTATTTATTTATTTTGTATTATTATTATTTATTTGTTTATTTTTATTTAAATTAATTAAATTTTATTTTAAAAAACTGAATTATTAATTTTTCGCTAATGAATATAATAAATTGATCGCACTGTAATTTTTGAAGTTCAACTAGCATGAGTTAGAAAAACTTTACTACATATATCCCAGCTACCATGTTAAAAACTATTTACTATATTTTGGTAGTCTGAAGTGAATTCATCATTGAAACACGAGTACAAGCATTAATGATTTGTTTCATCTGACGCACGATATCCACGACGGTTGGAATTTTATTCCATTGTTTATTTTATTTTGTAATCTACCATAACATGATCTACTTTACCGGTCATCGAACAACAACTCATTAAAGTTAAAATATAGCAAAAATGATTTCGGTTAATGTTTGTTGAAATTAAACCGTTTAAAAAAATTTTCCGGATTTGTAAACCGTCCTCAACATCCACACATTTAAGTAAAATATTTTATTAATTTATAATAATGACTATTCAGATTTTGTTTATTTAATTTTAAAAAAATTAAGTAAAAAACCAAATTGGTGTAGTAATAATTGCTTTACCTTCTGCAAGTGTATTCTGTTGTGTGTTTATTAATAATTGAAATAAAATAAAATTTATTCATCCATGAAATAACAAATCGAATCAATTTTACGATGTTTGACAAATTTTGTACAGAAACCAAATAAATACATACTGTGCACCGCATGTAGAATGTATATAAAGTTAGCCACAAAACTACGATGGCAACACTAAACTATCCCGACAGTTTTTCATCGCAGGATATTCCATCCCGCAGGAAAACTATAATGAGAAGAAACTATCATCCCAGACAATAAAGTTAGCCCAGATATCACTATAGCGAAAGTTCACTATCCGATCACTATCAGCCCTAGAATTACACCCATTCCATAAAAACTATAGCAACTACATAACAACTAAAATGTTAACATTATTTTAATGGACGACAGAAATCATAGAATTTCTGTCGTCCCATTAATATAATGTAAATATTTTATAAACAAATTAGCTTCATATTAAAATGAAAAAAGATATTCATTATGCCAAATAAAAATAATTGGTGTCTCTTACAAATAAAATGATTATTAAATTACACAAACTAATTACAACTATTCTCTTTAACATCCCATTCTATAAAAGCGTCGGATTACGACGAATGTTTTTCAAATGCGGCACACTAATTTCTTCATACCGGATCAGTTTCATCAAACTTCCGAACGGCGCAATCAATTCCACAGAGCATTCTATAAACGTGTTGGATTAACCCATTGAGACCGTCTGGCAACATATGACGCCATAAAATAATTGAATCAGACGAATGCTATTTATATGCGGATTGATAACTTCTTCATACAGGATCAGTTTCATAAAACTTCTTCTGAAAGCGGTGCAATTGAATTTTAAATTCTGAAATTCATCGATTGAGTGTCAAGAGATTGAGTAATTCAATAAGTTTAGTAAATAAAAATTCATGTACGTCGCTTGGACACATTCAAGTTTCATGAAACTGATTCTGTACGAAGAAGTTAGTTATCCGACACTTTTATTGAAAGATTGAGCAATTAGAGACACTAAAACTGGTCGATGGTTATTAGACTCACCTGATATACGCTTCTTCGAAGTTATGCGAAAAACTTATGATAATTCTTATATGTCTATATCCAAAGTCTACGCAAATTTTACGGCCAGCGGATGTTGCCGTCTTCAGGCTATTAAAATTTGGTTGGGCCAAGAAGTTCAGTTATGGAGGAGAATGGCGAACTTGGACGATTAGTTCAGAAAAAAATATTTTGCTCCATTATTAAAAGAAGTGCTAAATAAATACATGAAACGTGATACTCCAAGCCCTACTTGACTTCTATAAGTGCCCTGGAAAGTTAAGTGCTTTAAATCAAAATGCCGATGCAAATATGATAACCAACCGCAGCTATCCACAAAATAATTTTTTCAAAATTTTGTGAAATTGTTGGTGCGTTCAAAATAAAACAGTTTCAGAACTTTGAGCAGAGCTGGTGGGCACATTCAGAAGATTATATGTATTTGAAAAAATGTATCGAATATTAAACACAGCACAAGCAGTGGTAGGTCAATCAAATCTATATGCATAACCAATTTCGGTACACATTTAAATTATTACATCTTGCGTATTGAACTGTTTAAATTGAGGATGGTAGTTCAATTTGCAGGAATACTCACTTTCTAGCAGAAACAAGTGGACGAACTTTCTACCAGTAACCCAAATAGAACATTATTCTATCTTGAAATTGGTCGCAGGAAATTACAATTTTCAACACTGAAATAGCTTCAACGGAGGAAGTAGATCAATTTACTTTTGATGTAGGTAGTGGGCGTCTTAACATAGGTTATTATTTATTCTGGTATTTACTCTATATGAATGCAGCAGCTAATGTCCATTTTATTGATGTATCTAATATTCAAATATTCAAATATTCATATATTCAAATGTATCTAAAATTTTAATAAATCGGAAATATCATCTGTTCGCCTATACCCTGTTTTCTTTACATTCAGATGTATCGATAATTAAGGCGGCTCATAACTATGGATCAAACTAGGCTTACAACTGGAAATTGCGTAATTCATTTTATTTACAAATAATTAATCAGCAATGTACATAACACCAATTTAACGCATATACAATTTTATTTTGCCCCAGGGGACCATATTCCAGAACTTTATTTTATAATCCTATTTCCACCCAACCTACCCAGTACCATCATAATCAGTTAAGAAATCACCGAGTTCCGTCCCAAGTTGCCGTATTCCAGAACTTCTCCCAAATATCATTTAAGAAACTTATTTTAATCCAACATGCAAAATCCCTTCAAAATCGGTTTAAAAATCACTGAGTTATATCTCAGCAGCCCATATTCCAGAACTTGTTATCAAAATCATTTAATAATCCTATTTCTGTCCATCATATCCAATCCCATCATAATCGGTTAAGAAATTATCTAGTTTAGTCCCCCAAGCGGCCATATTCAAGAATTGCCCCCACAAATTCTTGAAGAATCCCATTTCCATCCGGTTAGGAAATTACGGAGTTCAGTCCCAGGTTACCACATTCCAGAACGTCTTCGAAAAAACATTTAAGAATCTCATTTGCGACCAACATATCTAATCCCATCAAAATCGGTTAAGAAATTACCGAGTTCCGCCCCGGCAGGCCATATTAGAGAACTTTTTCCAAAAATCGTTTAAGTATCTTATTTCACTCAACATACTCTATCCCATTGTAATCGGTTAAGAAATTACCAAGTTCCGCCACAGATGAGCGCCCCCCTTCAAAAATCATTCAAAAATCTCATTTCCGACCAACATATCTAATTTTATTATAATCGTTAACAAATTACAGAGTTCCACCTCAGAAAGCCAGTACTTCTTTCAAAACTAATTTAAGAATCTCATTTCAATCCAATCCATTAAGGTGAGTTCCACCTCAGCAGGCTATATTCCAGAACATCTTTCAAAAATCATTTAATAATGCCACTTCCATCCAACATACCCAATCTCATCATAATCGGTTAGGAAATTACCGAGTTCCCCTAGCAGGCCATATTCCACAACTCCTTACAAAAATCATTTAAGAAAGCGGTTTAGTCGGTTAAGAAATTACTCAGTTCCGCCCCAGATGGTCATATTCCAGAACTATTTCCAAAAATCATTTAATAATCCCATTTCCACCCAACATAATCAATCCAATAATAATCGATTAAATATTACCAAGTTCCGCTCAAGATGAGCGCCCCCCCCCCTTCAAAAATCATTTAAGAATCCCATTTTTAATCCAACATACCCAATCCCATCATACTCAGTTAGAAAATGGCCGAGTTTCGTCCCATTTGGCCATATTCCAGAACTTCTTCCAAAAATCATTTAATAGTCTCATTTCTGACCAACATATCCAATCCCATCTTAATCGGTTAATAAATTACCGAGTTCCGTCCCAGCCGAACATATTAGAGAAGTTCTTCCAAAAATCATTCAAGATTCACAATTCCATCTAACATACGTAATTGGGTAGGAAATAGTCGAGCTTGGAATTATTATTCAAATGCATTAAACTAATTATCTAAATTTTTAATGTGATCATGCAAACTGGTCATATTGCTCAGATATGGAAAATATCTTTGATCACAATGATACATAAGCCTGAGAAAAACGACACACAAATCTCGTCTTTTCGTCTAATAAGCATGCCTTCCACAATCTCAAAGCTGTTTGAAAAAATGTTAATAACAAAACTAAAACCAGTATTAAAAGGAAGGCAAATCATTCCAGACCAATAATTTGGGTTCCACCAACATGATACCATAGAGCAAGTGGACAGAATTGTAAATTCAATCAGACAGACCTTTGAGGCAAAGCAATACTGTTCAACTGTCTTCAGGGATTTAGCACAAGCATTTGACAAAGTTTGGCACGATTGACTAATATAAAAACTTAAAGCACTCCTGCCAAATAATATTTACTCAGTTCTGGAAAACTATCTCCCTGAAAGGCAATACATGGTCCAACAAAACGGTGCAACAACTTCCATAAATGATAAAAGCGCAGGAGTCCCACAAGGAAGCATTCTTGAACCTATTTTATACTTGTTGTACACGGCTTACCTGTTACCGACAATGTAATAATGTCAACATTTATTGATGATACAATTATCCTGGTATCACACAAAAATCCGCAAACAGCCTCAAGAGAAGTGCAAAGTCATCTGTGTAAAATTGAGGATTGACTCAAGATCTGGCGAATAAAACGAAAAAAAAAATCAATTCATGTTACATTCACGCTGAACAAACGCTCCGGCTCACCAGTACAATTAAACGGTGTTTATATTCCTCAACAAACCAAGGTCAAATACTTAGGCTTACATATGGATAGACGGCTTAATTGAAAAGACCATATCGAAGCAAACCGCAACCAAATAAACATAAGATTTTCCAAAATGTATTGGCTGCAGGAAGAAAATCCAAGTTATCAATAGACAATATGGCCTTACAATACAAAACGTTAATTAAGCCAATATGGACATTTGGTATTCAGTTACAGGGATCCACCACGACGACCTTGGTATTAAAACCGTAAAAGAAACAACCAAGGAATTCAGTTCGAAATACTGCTCATAACTTCAGGGACATCCCAACGAATTCACCCGGGATATACTAAAACAGCCGCGGTTGTCGACGACTGAGACGAGCAGATCCTCTCGTTCTAATGAACCAGTAAAATCATTAAATGTGTAGATTACGCTTATAAGTAGGATCTAATTTAAAAAATGATTAAAACATAAAAAATGTAATAAGTTTAAAATTTGAAAACTTCTTGTTTGTTTCTTATGTAGAAAGATTCAAGAAAAAACCCATTGGCACCAAAACAAAAAATTTAATTGCTTTCTTAACATTTTAGGTAAATCTGAGTCGTGGTTAACATAATTGGATTTCATTGACAAAAGTTAGACAAGTATGCTAAATATAATTTCTTGTTTCAGGTTTCGGTTAGGATCCAACACTATCTGTTCGTTTAGTTCGATCCACGTTCTCGTTTTTGCGGGAGCTAGGATGGAACTCACTCACTATTTTCTGAATTAACTATTCAACGAAGAACACTAATTTGCCAAATTTTCAGTAAATTAAATTTTGCCTGAATTGTGGGTTCATGCAGGAGGTGTTACGTTAAATCTGCAGTAATTTTGCTTCGCATTACTATGCATCGCATAGTATTCGCTGAATGCGAATTCATATATTTTTTGCAGTTGGAGCTTTACCAAACTTTTAACAGAGATTAAATTTTGAGACAACCGATTGGCTATTCAGCAGGTGTGGACCGCGTAATTAAGAGCTGTGTTTGGCAAAAATAACCTGTTATATTTCCAGTTATATTCCTCCAATCATTTCATGTGGACAATCATTTCATGTGGAGTGTTCGCCCACCATTCAACGTGGCCTCTATGTCAGATGCTGTAATAGCAAGATGGTATCGCACATACTCTCCACTGATCGTCGACCAAAAGTGGCTGATTCTTCCGAAAGTACGACATGGTGCAACATCTTAAACGGTAGTTACTCAAAATTACATCAGTAAACTCAAAATCACCGAAACTTAGAGAATCTGTGCCAATAAATTTTATCCTTATAATTTCAGGTTATATAGGAAGAATATATTTAACAAGTAACTAACGATGATTTGCCTGTGCTAAAAGGGACGTATGAAGAATCGTATTGATTTGCTTTGCATAAGCAACAATTTTAAAAATTTTAACAATTCAGTTAAAATCATATTTAAATTATTGTATTAAAAATGACATATTACGGCATATTCGATAGCATTAGTAGATGAATTTACCGGGAGTATTATATCCGAAAAATATCCGATTTAATGATACAAAAATTGTTCTTGTCCATCGATAAGATAATAATATATCTTCATATAAGTGCGTACCTAAATTCTTTAAAATTATTTATAGAAAATTTGACTAATGCCACAAAATTATAAACACCTGCTCAAACCATTTTTGACCAAATTTTGTACCGAATTAAAACTCAAATCGATAAAAAGCGGTCAGTATGTACGCACGTACCTCTAATAAAGCCAATATTATTATTTCCACCACATTTGTAATTGTCTAAAAAAAATCGATCGTGACATTCTTATAAATACACCACCAACAGAAATTCAGAAAGCAAAACCGCAACAACACCCAAACATATTTATGTGTCCTATATACATAGCTATATATTAAAATAACACCAGTGAAATTCGGCACGAAAATCAACAGCCAGCCAAATGTACCAGATACATAATATGTATAAACATATTTTTATGTTTTTGTGGTCAGAAAAATTGTTGTTTTGTTGGATATTTGTTGTGAACCACAACACGTTTCAAATTTATATTTCGTTTTCCTCGGTTTCATTTTAATGGAGTTATGTATAAATGAAATAGCCAATTCATCGTTCTATATACATACATATGTATGTGTATCCTGTATTTTCCAACAACACGTAAATTTATATAGATTTGTCCACACATATCTATTAAAGTCAATTTAGAAGATGAAATTTGATATAAGTGCGGTGAAAATGGCCCTGGATGTAGCGACAATGAGGCAAGTTTTAAATATACCTATGTGCTTCTTAAAACTAATGTCACCTGTCTAGTTTCTGGGCGACCTTGCTATGTGGTTCTTCTCGCTTGCAGTTTTCAGTTTATGTGGAAGGTGTACAACTGCCTTGATGTTTTGTGCCAAGATTTGTATTAAGTTGAAAGTTATAATATTTCGCATCACAATGACTAAACTATTGTTGCTGGATGGTTTTTTATGCCAGTTTCTGACCGATTTGTGTTCCCTTAATATCACTCTATCTCTAGTTGAGGGGCTATTTACCATGTCTTTTTCTGAATAAATTTCATAAAACATCCACCTTTAGGAATCCAAACGATGTTTAATGAAATCTAATATTTCTTTTCTATCCACATTTTTAGATAAACCCGTGTTTTAAGACCAACTTTTAAAGCCGTCTGGGAGAAGGGGGGGGGGGGGGGTGGTACACGCAAACAAACAATACGGCCTGAATCATCCGATTATTCTATCAGGAAGTCACCCTGTAGCACAAAGATTGGTTCGAGAAGCACACGAAAATAATCTACATGTAGGTCCAACAGTTTTGACGTCGATTCTCGAGCAACAATACACCATAATCTGCAGCAAAGATATCGCTGTCAAGTGTTTTCGGCAGAATAAGAAAACCCAGCAGCAGCTTATGGGACAAGCACAGATTACGCGGGTTCGTATGTAGTCAAGAACAGTCAACAAAGGAAAGGCACCACCTACAAAGAACATCTCGCCGTATTTACATGTGCAGCGACCAAGGCCGCACATCTCGAATTGACATCCGAAATGATCACAGACACATTCCTCGGTTCACTCAAGCGATTCCAAAACTGCCGTGGAATTTGCACCGATATATTTATTCCGTTATCGGATGAATTTTGTAGGCGCCGCAAATTAACAAAATCGTTTTCGTAAACTAGTGTCTAAAGAAGAAAAGCAAATAACCGACTGAGCCATATTCAACAATACAAAATGGCATTTTGTACTACCGGAATCACCTCATTTCAATGGCGGCTTCACAAACGCCATTAGATCTGCTAAATTTCATTTACTACGTGTACTCGGTCAAACAATACTGCGCTATGATGACCTCAATACGCTATTAATCCTGATCAAGAGCCTGCCACCGGATGACGCAGCAAATGTTTCAGCATTTTGTGAAAAAATGGCAAGCAAAACATCTCACTACCTTGTATCGCCTGTCAAGGTGGTAATTAAAGCACAACAACATCAAAATCGGCGATTTAGACATCTTGAAAGATGACAACATTCCACCAGGACAATGGGCATTGGGACGCATTACAAATGTTCATCCCGGTAGAGAAGGGCTCGTTCGTATGGTCACGGTAAAAACATTAAGGGGCATATATGAGCGACCTATCACAAAATTTCCATTGATTGACACACCCGATTCTTCAAAGGGGACGATATGTTGGGGATCTTAACCCGTATCCGAAGCGGTTACAGTACCCTGAAATACAAAACATATACATTAGATGAAAACTAGGAAATCTTAAATACGCATGATATTTAATTTTAATAACGGGTGTTTCAACAGGTGCGCTTCAATTTTTTTCCGATAGGGACGGCGAACGACGCCATATTTTTTATTAATCTTTTGTCATTTGGAAACTTCATTAGTATACATTTCATCATGGAACGCTACACACGTGAACAGCGATTGCAAATCGTGCAAATTTTTTATCAAAATAATCGTTCTGTTGCTGCTCATTTTACGAGCATTACGGCCATTTTACGGTCCATTTAACAAGCCAGCCCGTTCGACAATCGACCGTATAGTGGCAAAATTTGAGTCTACGTTTTCGCTTCATAATGTTCCGGTGCCCTCGAGAGCAAGAAGTGCTCGAAGTGTTGAAAACATCGCAGCCGCCAGGGCTTCAGTTCAAGAAGACGCGAATGTTTCGCTCACACGACGTTCACAACAATTGGGCCTTTCTGTGACATCATTGTGGCGAATTTTACGTAAAGATCTTGGCCTACATCCGTATAAGATCAAGCTGACACAACAACTAAAGCCGTTTGACCATTTGAAGCGACGCCGATTCGTGAATTGGGCTCAAGAGCAAATCGAAAATGATGCAGATTTTCATCGAAAAATCATCTTCAGCGATGAGGCTCACTTTTGGCTAAATGGATTTGTCAACAAGCAAAATATGCATTACTGGGCAGGAAGCAACCCACACGTGATTCATGAGGCACCGTTGCATCCCGAAAAAGTCACTGTTTGGTGCGAATTACATGCCGGCGGCGTCATTGGGCCATATTTTTTCATCGACGATAACGATCGCCACGTTACTATTAATCGAAATCGATACCGCGATATGATAAACGATTTTTTTTGGCCGCAATTGAATGGAATGGACTTGGACGATATGTGGTTTCAACACGACGGGGTCACATGCTACACAGCACACGATACAATCGCGTTATGGAAGACTAAGTTCGATGAGCGTGTTATTTCGCGAAATGGGCCCGTACAGTGGCCGCCGCGCTCGTGTGTTTTGACACCTCTAGATTATTTTCTTTGGGGTTATGTGAAGTCATTGGTCTATGCCAATAAGCCGGCGACGTTGCAACAGCTCAGAGCCAATATAGATCGTGAAATTGCTGGAATTTCGGCCGATTTATGCGAAAGAGTGGTTGAAAATTGGGTTCAAAGATTGGACTTCGTAAAACGTGCACGCGGTGGTCATGCAAAAGAAATCGAGTTTCATACTTAAATGTATGTGTTCAAATTCGTTAATAAAAAAAAAGTTAGTTCAAAAGTCGAACAGTTTGTGTTTTATTAAAAAAAAAGTTGAAGTGCGCTTATTGAAAAACCCTTTATAATCCTTCCGGTGTTTGTAATAATTGTTGTTACCTAAATTAAAAATAAAATGTAAAAAGTAATGTGATTAATTAATTGAATTTGAAGTTATACTTATCTGATTTATATTAACAAATTGACACGTCAAAATTTGTGCCGATAACGTCATTGAATAAAATTAATGCTTCACTTTTGTTTGGTATTCATTATCAACCGCATCGTTTTGTGAATCTAATTGAACTGTATACAAAATTAGGAGTTTAATTTACTCAAGACCAATTACCAGTCTGAATACCCGTGGATTTACCAACAAACCTAAACTTTAATAATTTAGATTTCGACACACTGACAACAACAACATTTTATTTTCCATTTAAATTAATATTACCGACCAAATGGCACAGTGGTTAATGCTTTGCGTTTGGATCGGGAGGTACTGGCTTCGAATCCTGATAGGAGCAGGATGCAAAGGGAATTTTCATCAACAGATTACGAACTGTGATGAAATGGAACACATTTATGACCCCCGGTTGGAGTGCAAAACTCAAGGACGGACCCATGTTCCATGCCAGTATAAGCCGGCATGGAGCTGTGCAATGTGCAGATGGTGATAAAATCGGACTTATAAACGTAAGTCTTCGAACAGGCTAAACACTGGCGTAAAAGTAAGGACGGAAAAAAGCAAACCGAGAAAGAGTTGGGAGAGCCTTGGTCCCAGAACAGGTTGCAGAGATAATAAAAAATAAGAAAATATTTTGATTGAGATTTAATATCAAAATAAGTTTTGAATTATTGGAATATCCATATATCGTTCTCAGTGAGATTTCTTTTAAACGCAAATTGACAATAACCATCTAGATCTTGCCATATTGAAAAACTAACGATTTCTATTAAAAAACGAAATTGTACTCGCCACCCCATCAATATATTCCAAACAGACTATCGCCTCCAATTGTCATGCCATTTTATACAGTCTAATTTCTAATCAGTAATAGAGGACATCTTGATGCGGCCACATCGGTGCAGACCACCCAATACAATTATTGTCTTTTTGTAACACCTAGAAGTGTTCACCTTATCCGCTCTCCCTTCTGATGTAACAACTGTGAAGAGTATAATTCGTAACAACATGTTTTATGCTTGAAATAAAAGTTGTTGTTGTCAATATTCATATAAATGTTATACTGTAGACTCTACTTGGACCCTCCAAAATTTTATTTTTTAATCTGAAGCAAAATATTAAAATATTAAATAGAAGAATCGTTATCACAGTTAGTAACACCTACTTTGCGTTTAAACCGGAAAATAGTGATAGCGGATTCTGTACATCTTCCGCTCTTACCTTTTAGGCATCTACAGTTGATATGTTAATTGGAGTTTTAAGGAACCTAAATTGTTGTTGTCGATATGCGTTTATTAGATATCTTACTTTGAACATTTAAATTTTAAAAATTAAAAATATATTTTGTTATCTAATCTCAAGCAACATATTGGGCGGAATGATTAAGCGCAATCACAATTTTGGTTGGCAAATAAGAGTTAAATATAAATCTTAGTGTGAATATGATTTCGATTTAAAAGTGCAAAAAGTGTAAGGTTTGTATTAAACGCATATTGAAAACCACAATTTATATTCCGCCATATTGAGAACATCAACGATTTGTTTCGACGAAAACAATTTCCTTTAATATTTTGGTATGTTGGGTTATTCTGGATGATAGCAATCGCATGTAAGCATTAAATATAATAAAATTCGAGGTTTCGAAGGGGTTGACAAATGCATAGCGAAACATAATCATTTGCTAAGGCATTTTGATTATACTTTGTACGCAAGTTCAAAGTATTTTCAATATTTTTGTCAGTCTGATAGGACGACCGAATTTTTTAATTTAAATTATTCAATGGTTCATTAGTTCGAAACCAAGCTTCCGACGTCTTGGTAGGTAGCCTCACCAAGACTTTAATTGTTTATTTTGGAAGGTTCAAGTATCGACCACAATGCGATTATTATTGATCGGTTACAACAAGCTTGATTTATTTTGACAAAAAATTCGGTTAAATATTTTTCTTCAGTTTTGTAATATCCACATATCACCGACAGTGATTATTATGAAACGCGTACTAACAACAACAGTTTGTAACCGCTTTTTGTCAATAACCATTTCAATAATAATTTTTGCGTGAAATTAAATAACAAAATAATTTGTAAAATTTTTGAAGGTTCAAATGTCGGCCATAGTGAGATGTCTAATTAACACATATTTACATCAATAATTTAGATTCCGCCGTTTTGACAACAACGTTTTTTGCAAACAAATAATTATAGCGCCATTTTGATAACAATAATTTATTTTGGCAATGATTAAAATTTTACATTAAATTCAAAAATAAATTTAGCACTTTCAGAGTACAAAATATCGTTCACACTGATATTTGTTTTGAAGGCATTTTGACGACAACAATTTGGATTCACCCATATTGGCAAAAAAGATTATTTATTTTGACAATAAACATTTATTTCAAGTATAGAAGAAAATAAATTTTGTTATTTTGGAAAACCCAAATATCGTTTACACTGCTTACTGTGATCACTGATCACTGGTTACTGAACACAGTTTCGAACATTTTCAGAGTGATCCAGCAAGAGGTTTCTATTAAACGCATATCGACCAGAACAAATAATAGTCTGCCATATTGACAACGACAATGAGTTACTTTGATGAAGACTATTTGCTTTAAACTTTTGGAGATTAAATAACAAAACCAATGTTGAACTTTAGGAAGTTCAAAATTTCGTCTAGATAAAGATTTATATTGAAAGCATACTTACATCAATTAATTTGTATTTTGATATATTTGTAAAAAAAACAATAATGATACATGTTGATGATGGTCATTCCTTTAAATGTTTCACTTTAGAATTAAATAAAAAAAATTATTTTGTTATTTTGGAGTATCTCAATATCCAAGAATCGCCCACAATATAATTACTAATACACGAGTGTTCTAAACCTGCACCGACCAAATTAGCCCACCTCAATCTGTACTATAATTTGTTACACATTTATTACAATTTATAATAACAAATCCCGATTTTATTACAGTTACCGTTTTCGAGAAACGAGTGGTTGGTTTAGCTTACAATTAAACCAGCACCACCAAAATTGTAACTTTTGATGTAGCTATGATATCAGTATGACTCTTAGACCAGAATTTATTACAAACTAATTACATTGACTAAGTAAGTTTATGACAACCCCTATAACTTGCCTAAGGATAAGTTTCACCCCAAAACGATTATATATTTCAAAAACTTTAATAAATTTTTTTACACCAGACTGCCAACAGATTTTGGGAAAAATGTTGCAAGAAGTCTTTTTGAGAGTAGATCAGTCTTATCCAGGTGTACAATAAATTATTTTTGCGTCAGGATACGCGGAATTGGTTCCTAACTGTAGATACTTTAAAAAGGTAAATAAGGGTCGATTTTACCACCTTTAATAATTTATTACACAAGATCGCCACCAAATATTGAATCAAATGTTACTTCTTGGACATTGCGGTGCGCCAGTCAACCTTATCAAGTTGTGTAGTAAATTATTTTTGTGTCAGGTTAGACGGAATTGGCTCCGAACGTTAAAGGCTTCAAGCTTTTCATTTAAAGGTCGATTTTGCAAAATTTATTAATTTATTACATCAGCCCGCCACCAGATATGGGGTCTAATGTTATTACACGGAACTGGCTATGAACGTTAAAGGCTTCAAATTTTTAATGTAAAGGTCGCTTTTACCACATTTAATAATTTATTACACCAGACCGCCTGACGATATTGAGTCAAATGTTTCTCCTTGGGCATTGTGGTGGCCAAGTCAACCATATTTAGGTGGAAATAAATTATTTTTGAGTCAGAAATCCGCGTGAATTGGCTCCTAACTGTAGAGGCTTCAAATAGGTAATTTAAGAGTCGATTTTACCACCTTTAATAATTTATTACAATAGACCGCCACCAGATATTGAGTCAAATGTTTTTCCTTGGACATTGGGGTGTGTAGGTTATTTCTATCCAGTTGTGTAATAAATTATTTTTGTGCTAGAATACGTGGAATTGGCTCCCAACTGTAAAGATTTCAAATTTTTAATTTAAAGGTCGATTTTGCAAAATTTTTTTAATTTATTACACCAGTCAACCTCATCCGGGTGTGTAATAAATTATTTTTGTGCCTGGTTAGACGGAATTGGCTTCAGAATATATGGTCCTCAAATATATAATTTAAAGTTTCACTACCTTTAATGAACTATTATTTCCGAGCTTCATCAGATAAACGGTCGGCTCGAATTCGGCATTTTATCTTTTGTAGAGGGCGACTTGACCACGTTCATGTCGACTTAATTGGCATAAAAATGTTTTGAATTAATTCTAACCTTTTGCGCTCGTCAAAACTATTGTTTTCTTTTGTTAGTTTATAAATAAAATTAAAATGAATTTATAAAACCATTGTAAAATAATCGGCCCTTAAATTACCTATTTGAAGCCTCTACCGTTGGAAGCCAATTCCGCGTATCTTGACACAAAAATAATTCATTACACACCTGGATAAGGTTGGCTTGGCCACCGCAATGTCAAAGGAGTAACATTTGACCCCATATCTGGTGGCGGTCTGGTGTAACAAATTATTAAATATAGTCAAATCGGCCCTTAAATTACCTATTTGAAGCCTCTACCGTTGGAAGCCAATTCCGCGTATCTTGACACAAAAATAATTCATTACACACCTGGATAAGGTTGACTTGGCCACCGCAATGTCAAAGGGGTGTAATAAATTATTAAGGGTGGTCAAATCGGCCCTTAAATTACCTATTTGAAGCCTTTATCGTTGGGAGCCGATTTCGCGTATCCTGACACAAAAATAATTGATTCTACTTCTTGCAACATTTTTCTTAAAATCTGATGGCAGTCTGGTGTAATTTTTTTTATTAAAGTTGGTTAAATTGACTTTTTTGAAATAAATAATCGTTTTGGGGTGAAATTCACCCTTAGGCAAGTTATAGGGATTGTTTAGAACTAACTTATTCAATGTAATTAATTTGTAATAAATTCTGGTCCAATAATCATTCAGATATCAGAGCTACATCAAAATTTACATTTTTTGGCGGTGCAGGTTTTAAGCTAAATTTTAGTTTAATTGTAAGCTAAGCCGACCACTTGTTCATCAAAAACGAGCTAAGCCGACCACTCGTTCATGAATCATAAATTGTAATAGATGCGAACAAATACGAAAATAATAATATATCCAATTCAAGCTTGATAGAGTAAACTTAAAAAAATCACACAAAATATTCGGAATGTATTGTAATTTTTATTTCATTTTACAGATTGATCCTTGCCATTTTTAGTTAAACAAGATATCATTCAAATGTCCTCCACGGGACTTTTTACAGGCCTTGATTCTTTTGCGGTAATTTTCAATGACTTTTCGGCACATTTCGGGCGGTATCTCGGCCATTACCTTACGAATATTAGTTTTCAATTCGTCAAGAGTTTGAGGATTGTTTGCGTAAACACGATCTTTCGCGTAGCCCCACAAAAAGAAATCCAAAGGCGTTAAATCACAGGATCTTGGAGGCCAATTGACATCAACCAATCGCGAAATCAAACGTCCAGGAAATTTCTCTTGCAAAAGATCTCGATTTGCTCGTGTTACGTGACTGGTTGCTCCATCCTGCTGGAACCACATATCGTCAAGATCATAATCTTCGATTTTCGTAAAAAAATAATCGGTTAACATGCGGCCATAGCGCTCAGAATTGACGGTAACGGTTCGTCCATGGTTGTTCTCAAAAAAATACGGCCCAATCACACCACCAGACCACAATGCGCACCAAACAGTGACTTTTTCCGGGTGTAATGGCTTCTCTACAATCAATTGTGGATTTTCTGAGCCCCAAATTCTACAGTTTTGCTTATTAACGTATCCACCAAGCGAAAAATGAGCTTCATCACTGAAGAAAATTTTGTTCGAAAAATCAGCATCGACTGCCTGTTTTTCCAACACCCAATTTGCGTATGTTCTTCGTTGTCCATGGTCAGCAGGCTTTAGCTCTTGTGTCAAATGAACTTTATACGGATGAAGATGCAAATCCAGATGCAAAATGCGCCATAATGAGCCATAAGATAGGCCTAAATGTTGAGCTCGACGAGGAATTGACAAATTTGGATCTTCTTCCACACTTTCAGCTACAGAAGCAATATTTTCAGCATTGCGAATGTTTCGATGATGCACAGACCTTACAATATCAGTAACAGATCCAGTTTGTTCAAATTTATTCACTGTATTCAATATGGTTTGCTTTGTAGGACGATTATGACGACCATAATCTGCTCGTAAAGCGCGAAATGTGGATACGGCAGAATCACTATTTTTATAATAAGATTTAATAATTTTAACGCGTTGGTCGATTGTTAAATGCTCCATATTCTTAAATGGCAGAATGTCAACTAAATAAATGATAGCGTACTTGACGTTTATCTTTGACAGATGTCGGTATACAGATTTCTACTTTATCAACCTCGAATTGGATAACCCGTTAGTACAGGTTTCATTGAGGCGGGCTAATTTGGTCGGTGCAGGTTTGGAGCACTTAATAGACGCATAACAACAGATATTTATTTTAACAACGAGTAATTCATTATTTATTTTGTTTCAGGTTTAAAAAAAAAATAAAATTGGAACTTTTGAATGGTTCAACAATTTATACTCCACCATATGGACAACAGCAACCATTTATTTTGACATAAATATCCCCATAAATATTTGTAAAATACTTATGAGGACTAGATGTTTATAATTACCGAGCTCGGATTTAAATTTGTTTAATTTGGGATTAATATTGAATTATAATCAAATCACAGTCAAAATTTTGTTTTTGTCAAACATAGTTGTTGTTGTCAAAATAAACATGGCCATTTTTTATTTAATGCACGTTGATGAATTATGTAAAGTAACGCTAGATTCCTCGCTGATGCCGGTTGCAGGAGAAGTTATTTCAGAACAATTTTTCAGAAGGTCGTCTATTTGTTCGTTATGCTTCAATCTGTGATTTGAGTTTCCGCTGATGTTACTGTGGTTCTTTTTGTACTATTTAACCCTTGTCACTTACCATTACACTGCTTTCTACACACAAAAAGTTTAAGGTTGCCACAACACCGATTCAGTGTTACACAACATCCAACCGATATATGTACAAATTAACTCCTTTTGAACTTTTTACAGAAAGCCCTCATAAAATACTTTTGGATACAATAATTTTCATCGGATCACGTATATTTTCATCCGTCGTCGGTTGGATTAAGTAGCACCGTTCATAGTGTAGAAAGTCTCATTACGGATACAAATATTCACCCGAGAAAAATACTTTCGGTGTAATGTCAAAGTACCGTTTACATTTGTTGAAAGATTTTTTTGGATATTAAATAAAAACCTGAAAGGACATTTGATAAGTTTTTAAAATTGTTTATTTTCTTTATTAATTACATCCGGATAGTACTTTTTCATTCGGGATGGCTGGAAAATGACATTTCGACAGCTTAAATCACTTCAAACCAGTTTCATCATTTTATTTTAGTTTGTCCATTGATTTCTGAAAATATATAAGTGGATTTAAGTGTTTAAGTGTTTTACAATTTATATCTAAATTTAACCTTTTGTAAACTGGGAATCGATGAATTACTCGTATAGATCTCGATAAACCTAGAAGATACATCACACTTCCATATTACATTCTTCTACAATATTTTATTTTTATTCATTCAAACCGTGTTGTTCACATTAACTAAATATAATGAAATACAAAATAATATTTTATTTGCATAATTAAAAAGTTTCATGGTGTGATAAATATATCCAAAAAATGGAAAAACTACTTCACTTATAGAACTACTTCACCTATAGAGAATTCGAAATTATTTTGCAGACGTTGGTTGGTTTGGTGCGTCTTTTATAAAATCAAACGAAGAACTAATCTTTGATATAAAGGGTGATTTTTTTGTGGTTAGGATTTTCATGCATTAGTATTTGACAGATCACGCGGGATTTCAGACAAGGTGTCAAAGAGAAAGATGCTCAGTATGCTTTGACATTTCATAATGAATAGACTTACTAACGAGCAACGCTTGCAAATAATTGAATTATATTACAAAAATCAGTGTTCGGTTCGAAAAGTGTTTCGCGATTTACGTCCGATTTATGGTCTACATAATCGACCAAGTGAGCAAACAATTAATGCGATTGTGACCAAGTTTCGCACTCAGTTTACTTTATTGGACATTAAACCAACCACACGAATGCGTACAGTGCGTACAGAAGAGAATATTGCGTCTGTTTCTGAGAGTGTTGCTGAAGACCGTGAAATGTCGATTCGTCGCCGTTCGCAGCAATTGGGTTTGTGTTATTCGACGACATGGAAGATTTTACGCAAAGATCTTGGTGTAAAACCGTATAAAATACAGCTCCTGCAAGAACTGAAGCCGAACGATCTGCCACAACGTCGAATTTTCAGTGAATGGGCCCTAGAAAAGTTGGCAGAAAATCCGCTTTTTTATCGACAAATTTTGTTCAGCGATGAGGCTCATTTCTGGTTGAATGGCTACGTAAATAAGCAAAATTGCCGCATTTGGAGTGAAGAGCAACCAGAAGCCGTTCAAGAACTGCCCATGCATCCCGAAAAATGCACTGTTTGGTGTGGTTTGTACGCTGGTGGAATCATTGGACCGTATTTTTTCAAAGATGCTGTTGGACGCAACGTTACGGTGAATGGCGATCGCTATCGTTCGATGCTAACAAACTTTTTGTTGCCAAAAATGGAAGAACTGAACTTAGTTGACATGTGGTTTCAACAAGATGGCGCTACATGCCACACAGCTCGCGATTCTATGGCCATTTTGAGGGAAAACTTCGGAGAACAATTCATCTCAAGAAATGGCCCGGTAAGTTGGGCACCAAGATCATGCGATTTGACGCCTTTAGACTATTTTTTGTGGGGCTACGTCAAGTCCAAAGTCTACAGAAATAAGCCAGCAACTATTCCAGTTTTGGAAGACAACATTTCCGAAGAAATTCGGGCTATTCCGGCCGAAATGCTCGAAAAAGTTGCCCAAAATTGGACTTTCCGAATGGACCACCTAAGACGCAGCCGCGGTCAACATTTAAATGAAATTATCTTCAAAAAGTAAATGTCATGGACCAATCTAACGTTTCAAATAAAGAACCGATGAGATTTTGCAAATTTTATGCGTTTTTTTTTTAAAAAAAGTTCTCAAGCTCTTAAAAAATCACCCGTTACAAACACCCAAAATTAAACGTTTCTCCACAAAAAGTCGAACAGGAATTTTAATGATTAGAAATCAACTCCGAGAAGAGTATTTTCTTAATACCAAATGAATTTTACTGGTTTTTACGACAACAATATAATTTTTTAGAAACAGGTATCCTTTCGGATGTCTCAAAATATGTATCCGTTGATGTGATGTGAATTTTTTCTAGAGTACCCGATTGGGTGAAAGGGAAATACGCTTGCGGATAAAAATCTTACTGACACCGCTTATTTGTTTGGATGTAGTATATGTTTAATTTTTGATAGTAGATACGCGAATAAAAAACAGAATACCTTTTGGGACGTTCAGAACGTTCAGAATGAATTAACGAAAACATTCCACTCTACCCGCTATAGAGATAAGGTAAATATGTAAAATAAAATGTACTTTAATTTGGACAATTGATCAAATTAAACATTAATTTGTTAACCAAAATAAATAAACAGAAAATAAATATCGTAACATTTTTTTTTTGAAATTATTCAAATTTCGATAAGCAACTTATAGATTCAATTTTTACATCTAGCCATAAGTTAACTCTGTTAAATACTTAATAGGTGAAAGATTAACGACAACTGAATAATTTAACAAATTAACTTTATGTAACAATTTCACGTGTCACTCCCATAACAATTATATTTTATATTGTGTGTATGCGCAACAATTACGTAATAAAACTATACCTTATAAAGTTCAATCAACCTTCCGAACTACATAAAACTATAAAAATTTACAAACCCAAAAATCATATAAACTACAAATGTTCTCAGCTTCTGGATGCTCGTTTGATCTGTATTATATATGCATATTACATAAGCACCTACAAAGAATACAACCCAATTCCATCACATGTATGTAAATTACATAAATACCGCTGTTTTTACACGTTTGTTCATTAAAGATTTTGGTTGTGTAAAGCTTGTGACTTTGATTATTATTTTTATTCCTGCGCTCATTCAATGTACGTAAAGTTCCTCTACATCAAAAAACCAATGAATTGAAAAAAAAAAATCTTCTTTAACTTTTATGTAATTTTTAAGAATAATTTGTTGAAAATATGAAAGAACAAAAAATTATTCACGAGAACATGAAATTATAATACAGCAACAACAACGACTACAAGCAAAGTTGATAATTGAATAATTACCTGAGATCGTACCAACCAAATTTTGTTTTCTTATGGGGGCTTTTGTTTCAACAGAAATGATTCTGTTCATAAAACAATTTTGTGTTCTTTAATTTAATTAAATTTGTTAATTTTGAAATTTTTTCGGTTATTATGTAATTTTCATTGAGACTATAATTAATAAATTATTGTAATAGTTTTAAGGTCAATTAAAATTGATTTAAAATTCCATTTCTAAAATAAATTTATGATTATTGAATTATAAATTTGTTTTTTGGTGATTCATCGGCATATAGGCTTAGACGGTAAATGATATCGAAATATATGCTAAATGGATACGCTTGTTGAAAAATTAGTTTTTACTGTGGAGTAGAATATTAGATATTTGATGTAAATTGAACGAGGTGTAATTATTATATTAGGGTGATTAGATTTATTATATATAGGCGGATGAAAGCCGCTGGACGTATCATATACTACGTATAAGGATAATACGCGTACTATAAAACTACTTCCAGAAAATGTAAAAAATATGGACGTTGAAAATGTATTCAGGAATATAATATGTATATAATGGGTGATTAAATTTTTAGGGCCGACGTTGAATGTGAACCACACCTAAATGTCAAGTTTTTTTCTGCATTTAATTTGCC
Source organism: Nephrotoma guestfalica (assembly GCA_963691935.1). NCBI lineage: Eukaryota > Metazoa > Arthropoda > Insecta > Diptera > Tipulidae > Nephrotoma > Nephrotoma guestfalica. The sequence continues at coordinate 213,227,803 of OY829914.1, read as the reverse complement.
ATTTCTTAATTTCAGACTAACTCAATTTGAGCCATGGAAAGATACAATGGTCAGAATGGTGGCAAGAAATGGCAACAGTGGATGATCAATTTTCGAAGAAAATCATCTTCAGTGATGAGGCACATTTTCACCTCAGTGGATTCGTCAATAAGCAGAATTGCCGCATTTAGGTGAATCATAATCCAAGAGTGATTGTCGAAAAACCAACGCACCCACAAAGAGTGACTGTTTGGTGCGGTTTATGGGCTGGCGGCATCATCGGGCCGTATTTTTTCCAAAATGAGGCCGGTCAGGCAGTTACTGTGAATGGTGTTCACTATCGTGAGATGATAAGGAATTTTTTATGGCCCGAGTTGAAAGATATGGATGTGGACGATATGTGGTTTCAACAGGACGGTACCACTTGCCACACAGCTAACGAAACAATGGCTCTTTTGCGCGACAAATGCAATGGCCGTGTTATCGCACGTGGTGGCGATGTCAATTGGCCGCCAAGATCATGTCATTTGAAACCGTTGGACTTCTTTCTTTGGGGTTATTTGAAAGAAAAGGTGTACGTCGATAAGCCAGCAACAATTCAAGAGCTAAAGGATGAGATAATTCGGCACATTAACGGCATAGAACCTCAATTATGCCTAGGCGTCATCAAAAATTTGGACCATCGGGTGGAGGTGTGCCGCCGGGGTCGCGGCGGCTATTTGGCCGATATTTTGTTCCATACATAATTGAACCGTACCATATTATCATAATAAAAAGAATTGATAATCATTTCCTAAATAATTTGTGTTTTATTCAAAATCAACATCGGCCCTTAAAATTTAACCACCCTTTATTATTGAAAATAACAGCTGATACAGAGATCATCAAGTAATTTATCTATCTTTAATTAGTTTCACGGTAGATGACTTATTTTGAAATTATTTCTTATATTCAAATTTGAATTGCCCATTTTATTGTGAGTTATGAGTGTGAAGAAATTCAGGCCATATATAGAGGGATACACCTTTACAATAATTAAGAATCACTCCAGTTTCTGCTGACCAATGAATCAACGTGGTCGATCGGGGCGACTAGCAAGGCGGAGCCTGAAGCTGCAAGGTACTCAATCTGAGTTCAGACACTTTTAGCGCCGGCGCGTACGATAAGAGAATTATAGCTCTATAGAAAAATCCGGCGATAACGAATTTCAAAATCATAAATGGCAAGTTATACATTTTATCTAGTCCAAAAATTGATGATAGCATTGATATCGCAATGTGGAAGCTTGATGTTCCAGAGAAACTAGCTCCTTCAAGCACATAATTCAGCCCTGAGTACACATTTGTGATTTGATAAAACTTGAAATCTTCTGCAGCACCACTACTATTGGGCAACAATGACTCGCGATGTTAAGGCGAATATCAAGAACCGTGTGCTTACAAAAAAATAAAACCGGCAAACTGCAAAACTCAGCCGCAAATGGGAGATTATTTTGAAGTTTGTCGACCTTTCCAAAGATTGTACATGGATTTCTTGGGCCCATATCTAATGCCTAAATGCCACCCCCTCCCCCTCTATGGGCCCAAATGCAACATCTAACGGAGTCGTATCCTTTCTAAAAACTAACATGTTTAGTGTATTTGGAGCACCTGAATTGCTAGTCTCGGACAACGGACGCCAGTTCCAATCTCATATACTAGCTGATTTGTTAGAAAAAATTGGTGCTACACATCAATTCACACCAAAGTATACACCACAATCAAATGCCTCAGATAGAGTCAACAGGAACGTGATATCTAGTGTTTATTAAATATAACCACCGCAAGTAGGACTATATATATGCCAATGGCGATATGTTGCGGAATTATCTGACCAATAATGATGTGAATGTGATGATTTTGTGTGAAACTTGGGAGCGGGAGGGTAAGACGTTTCGGGTGAAAGGATACAATTATCTGTCCAGACCGAGGGCTGATGGCTTCGGCGGCGTGGCGATATTGGCACGTGCCAATATCAGCCTGGTCCTTTGTGACATACCGCGCTTCGAGCACATTGAAGTCATCGCGGCCAAAACTCGGAATCTGGACAGAAACTTGTTATTTGTTAGTATCTATGCAACTCCAGTGTTGTCTACGTCTGACAGAGAGAGAAGCCAACGAGATTTTCAAATTTTGTTTGAATGGGTGGAAGGCAAAAGTGACGTGATTCTAGCGGGTTATATGAATGCGCATTCGAGAATATGGGGGAGTGAAAGAACTGATGCTAGAGGTAACTGGTTGACCCGCCTCATTCTGGATTCCGATCTCGTAGTCCTGAATGATGGTGGGTCGACTAGAATGCCGAGAGTGGGGTCGACAGCCAGCGCGATAGATTTAACTTTAATATCTAGCGGGCTGGCGGGCCAAGTCACTTGGAATGTCACAGATGAGAATTTGGGTAGTGATCATTATTTGATCAGGGCATGCTTAGGTGGTATAAATGTTGACATAGACCGTAAGGTCATTATGAATGGTAAGAAATGGGTCGAACGTATGAATGAGATTCTCACAATGAAAGAAGTAAATGAGGTTAACCAACTTGAGGATGAAATAGAGAGAGCGAATGAAATGTGCACTATAAATATCAGAGGGAATGAATACAAGGTGAATGGTTGGTGGAACAATGAAATCCAGTATTGGTATGAAAGGAAACGGATAGCATTGAGAGAGTTCAGTAGGTGTATATGTCATGAATGCAGAATAAATTATGGAAGAATGAATGCAAAATTGAAAAACGCTATCCGTAGAGCGAAAAGGAAAAGTTGGCGGGACTATGTATCAAAAATGACACATAGAACTACAACTAAGGATGTATGGGATAAATTTAATAGAGTAAGAGGATATAGAGCGCAAGGCAGAAATGCAGTGTTAGATGACAGAGAGAATGGAGGTGTCTTTTTACAAATGATTACGGACGTACGTAACAATTTGAGTGATAGGTATGAAGTTTTGCTACCTGATAATGAAAATGAATTTATGAACGATATGTGTAAGGAGTTTGAATGGGAAGAGTTCCGAGGGGTTTTAGAAACATCCAAATCTACTACCCCCGGAACCAACAGAGTGAGTTATAAAATGATTAGTAGAATAGAGTTCGAAGCCAAGGCGGCCTTGCTTCGAATTCTCAATCAAGTATGGATGAGTATTCAGATACCGGAAAAATGGAAGGAAAGCAGAGTGGTACCTATTCCTAAAAGGGATCGGGATAGGAATCTGGCAACAAATTACAGGGGAATATGTATGTTGAATGTATTTGTTAAAATTGTGAATGGTATGATGAAAGGTCGTATAGATAAATTTGTGAATGAGGGAAATTTGTTGCCGGAAACCACCTTTGGGTTTCGTCAGAACCACTCTGCTAATGAGTGTGTAGAAAAGTTTGTGTGGGAAGTACAAAAGGAAAATAAGTATGTTGTGGCGGTATTTTTGGATATAGAAAGGGCATATGATTACGTGGTTCCAGGGAAACTTTATCAGATCCTTATGGACTTGGGGTTTCCTTGGAAAATTTGCAAATGGGTGTATGAGTTCATGAATTAGAGAAAGTTAGTTTTATGTGGTAGAGGGTATAGGTATAGGTTGGAAGGAGCGGTGACTATCGGCCTCCCCCAAGGCAGTAAAATCTCACCGACTCTCTTCAACCTGTATACGAGCTCGATACATAGGTGTAACTCCTCGGGCAAAGTCATTTTGCAATTTGCCGATGACTTTGTCCTGATGGGTAAGGGGAGTACCATCGGGGAGGCCTTGAGTCGGGCTCAAGAATGTGTGAATCAGGTAACCGAATGTTTGAGTGAACTGAATTTGAGAGTAAATTCGAGTAAATGTTGTAGTATGGCCTTTAGAACGAATCGGATGGTTGATGTGCGAATATATAATGAGAGAATTGAGTGTGTGAAATTGACTAGGTATTTGGGAATCTGGATTGACAGAAGAATAAGTTTCAAAGTGCATATGGAAAAATTGGCCGATAATTGTAAGAGTAGATTGAACGTGATTAAAAGGGTGAGCAAACCGAAATGGGGAGCTCATCCGGGTGTGACTGATATGTTACGAAAGGCGTTAGTGTCAACTAAAATTGCGTATGGAATGAGTATATATGGTGATGGGTCCAAGGTTGGGTTTAAAAAGTTGATGCTTGTGGAGAATGCGTGTGCTAGAGTGGTATTGGGAGCGATCAATTCGACACCAATACACACTCTGTGGTCTGAATTGGGTGATTCGCCTCTTAATTTTAAGAGGGAATGGATCACCGTGCGAGAGACTGTGCGAATGTTAACTAAGGACAATAAATTAGTGAATGAAATGAAAGAGAGATTGCAAAGAGGGACGGTTTACAAAAAGACAACAAGATCGCTGGTAATCTTGGAAAATATTAACATATTCTCCAAGATTCGTCCGGCAAATCCGAAAGTCCCTCCGAGCAATCTAATAGTGCGGTTGAAGTTTGGTGACACAACAAAAGCAATGATGAATGAGTTATCGGTTAAGAGCGAATTTTGCAAAATGCGAATGAATTATGTTGCACATGTGGAAGTGTATACAGATGCTAGTGTAAATGTTGATCGCGTAGGTGTGGGAATTTATATTCCTTCAATGAGGAAAGAGAAAATGGTAAGAGTGCATGACAGTATCTGTATAATGAATGCAGAATTGATAGCAATTATGGAAGGGATCAAGTTGGCAATGACACAAGGGAGAAGGAGAATAGTGTTATTCTCTGACTCCCGGAGTGGGTTGGAATTAATTAGTAAGGGTGGGGGAACTCATGGCAATGTGTATGTAGAAATGCTATATAAGTATCTTCAATCTTATGGGAGGGAGGTCATCCTTCAATGGATACCTTCACACCTACAGATTGAAGGTAATGAAAGAGCCGATATGCTTGCGAAACGGAATCTGTGGAGAAAATGGGAGAGAGAGTTTGTTGAAAAATGTCAGGTGAAAGGTAAGAAGTACTTTGAGTTGGTTAGGTCTCCTTTGAGGCAACCGTTCTTTAAGGTGCTCAAAGGAGATACTAGAATGTTACGAACTATGGAACGAGTGAGATTGAATCATGGAAATTGGAAAGAATGTTTGAAGAAACGTAATTTGGTTGTGTGTGAATTATGTGAAAGCTGTTTGGTTGTGGAGGACATCGAACATTTGATTCTGAAATGTTCTGCATTTAACCAGAGCAGACAAATGTTCGATGTTCTATTGAGTGCAAGTAGTTTGACTGAATTATTACGAATGGGAATGAACGTATATAAGAATATGTATGAATTTATTAGAACAAATCAGATAGAAGTGTGAAAGGGGATCGATGTGTGCTAGGTGAATGACAAGAAATTAAAATTAAATTATTAGTAGTATGGTAAAAAATGTTAACAATTAAAAATTGTAAATTTTGAAACGGGCCATATGGCACCAAATTTTTGGAGCTAGTGCCAAATAAATAAAAATAAAAAAAAAAAAAAAAAAAAAAGTAGGACAATCAGATTGACGAAATTAGTTGTGCTCTAAGAAACGCAATACATATTTTAACTGGCATTTCATCGTACATCCTTACATTCGGGCAGCACATGGTAATTCATGGCTCAACCTATCAACTGAAGCGTGAAATAAATTTACTCAGTGACAATCATGCCTCGGTTATGGGTATCTCAAATAGGCTTTCTGCTACGCAACAAAAAGTACTGACCAATCACAAAATGCTTACAACGACACGTATTGAATTATAACCTTCGAAGCAGACGTAGAATTTTTCAACCTGTGCAAATCGCCGGTGAAAAGTTTTTTTTTGTAAAATTCGCAAATAAATTTTGTATAGCCCATGTTATTCCCCAGTGCAAACGGTGCCAAGTCTACGGACACACGCAAAACTTTTGTAATAAGGAGTACAGATGCGTGAAATGTGTTGGAAAACACTGTACGGCTGAATGTACGAAACAAAAAGACACTCCACCAAAATGTGTCAACTGTGGTGAGGCACATCCAGCCAACTACAGAGGTTGCATTGTTATAAAAGAGTTGCAAAAAATTCGCAACAAAACAGGGGAACCTTTAAAAAGTTCCAGACAAGAAATTAACTCAGCTTCAACAAGAATATCCACAAAGTTGAGGCCACACCAAACATTAAACACGGCATCAAGAACTAATCCAAATGTAACATATGCTGATGCAACCACTATTGGAAGTTCGAGAAGACAAAATTGTTCTGCTTCAATCAATGATTCAAATAATAACCAAACCAACAAAATACTGCAAGATATTCTTAATAGACTTAGTTCACAAGAAGACAAGCAAGAAAGAGCCCTCATATCAATCTTGCAAAGGCTCACCCTACTCGAAAAAAGTCGAACAACTTCGGATTTAGCCGCCCTTTGTTAGTTTAAGATGGCAAATAATCTAAAAATTCTTGCATGGAACTGCAATGGTATATTGCAACGACAACATGAAATACAACTATTTCTTGATTTAGAAAAAATTGACATATGCTTATTATCTGAAACACACCTTACTACTCAAAGTCATATAAAAATACGTGGCTACGAAGTTCACTCTGCAGTACATCCTAATAATAATGCGCGAGGGGGCAGCGCCGTGATTATTAAAAAATGTATTAAATACGATCTGCAACAAAAATTTGAAAGTGATGAAATACACGCAATTAGCGTTAGCATTAATACACGAAACCATAAACTAGTGGTGGCCGCAATATATTGCCCACCTAGATATAACATCAAAGAGAATTCTTATACTCACCTCTTCAAGCAGCTAGGTGAAAAATTCATAATCGGCGGTGACTTTAACGCTAAGCATACAGACTGGGGATCAAGACTAACAATAACGAAAGGGAAAGAGCTCCATCAAGCAATAATAAAATACAACTGCAACTGGCACTCTACAGGAAAACCAACTTATTGGCCCAGCGATCCAAATAAAACACCAGACCTGATTGACTTCTTTATAACAAGAAAAGTCCCGATTGATTATATACAAGTGCAGGAAGGATTTGACTCCACATCTGACCACTCCTCTATTTTAATGACAATAAGTGAAACAATAATTACAAATGATAAACAGCCAATGCTAACAAATAAATACACTGATTGGGAAACATTTAGGAATGAACTTAACACTAGTATCATTTTAAACACGCAATTTTCGTCAGAAGAGACATTAGAACAAGAGGTGGAAAAACTAGTTAAAGATATACAGGAGGCAGCGTGGAAAAGCACTAATCCAACAAACAAAAAAATAACTGGCAAATGCTACCCAATGGAAATTAAATCACTAGTCATAGAGAAAAGAACTATCCGAAGGGAATGGCAACGCACGCGAGACCCAGTCGTCAAAAATAGATTGAATAATCTAACACAACGAATACGCAGAGAAATACGCGAATTCAAAAACAAATCAATAAATTCATACCTAGAATCTCTCAGCTACGATAAAGATACTGATTACTCATTGTGGAAAGCAACCAAATATTTAAAAAGACCAGTTATCCACATACCACCAATAAAAACCAATAATGGTCGCCTGGCTAAAACCAAAGAAGAAAAGGCAGAAAATTTCGCAGATCATCTCGAGCGTTTTTTTCAGCCCAATTTAACGACACTGAATCAACACGATATACTAAATGTAAATCTTACAACCATCTTGAGACAGGAAATTCCATTAACCAATGCTAAAGAAGTTAAACACGAAATAAAGAATCATATGGTACTTAGAAAATCACCAGGGTATGACTTAATAACTGCTGAGATTCTTAAACAACTACCAAATAAAGCTATTAAGAAAATATCTGACATAATTAATGCTCCTTCAGACTCTGTTATGTCCCTCTATCTTGGAAATTTGCGGAGGTAATAATGATACCTAAACCAGGCAAGCCACTAAGTGAATTAACATCGTACAGGCCAATATCACTTCTTCCAATTATGTCAAAACTGTTTGAGAGACTATTATTAAAACGAATTAAACCTGAAATTGTTAAATCAGGAGCTATTCCTTCCCATCAGTTTGGTTTTAGAGAGAAACATTCCACAATTGATCAAGTCCATAGAATAACAGATTTAATAGAAAAGTCTTTAGAGGAAAAAAAGATTTGCTCAGACATATTTTTGGACATAGCGCAGGCATTTGACAAAGTCTGGCTAGATGGTTTAATATTTAAATTAGAAAAAACTCTGCCATTTGAATATTGCGAACTACTAAAGTCGTACTTGCAAAGAAGATACTTTAGAGTTAAACAGGAAGGAGCTTATTCCAGCATTAAAGAAGCTAAAGCGGGAGTGCCGCAGGGCAGTGTCCTAGGGCCATTCCTTTTCCTACTTTTTACAAGCGACTTACCGCAAACTAACAATACAACTACCGCCACGTTTGCAGATGACACTGCAATTCTAGCTGTTGGTGACACAATCGGTGAAGTCACATTCAAATTACAAATAGCCATAAATAATATACAAGACTGGCTAACTAAGTGGAGAATTAAAGTGAATGAATCAAAGTCTACTCACATTAACTTCACGAACAGATCAATAGAACCACTGCCGGTGACTCTCAATAATATTCCTGTACCACATGCAAATCAAGCAAAATACCTTGGAATGAATCTTGATGCAAAGTTGAAGTGGAAAGTTCACGTGAAAAAGAAAGCAGATGAACTTCAATTAAAATATAGAAAAATGTACTGGTTAATTGGAAGAAACTCTCAGTTATCCATTCATAATAAACTTATGCTTTATAAACAAGTTCTGAAGCCGGTCTGGACATATGGCATTCAACTATGGGGATGTACCAAAACCAGCAACCAACAGATAGTCCAACGATTTCAAAATAAAGTTCTCAGAGGGATCGTAAACGCCCAGTGGTACACTCGTAATAGTGATCTTCATAGAGACCTCGGAATGGACACAGTCGCAACCGAAATAAAGAAGTGTGCTCAAAAACATCAGGAGAGGCTCCATCTACACCCTAACGACGAAGCGGCTAGACTACTTCATCAAGAGGGTATCATAAGAAGACTCAAGAGACTAAAACCTTTTGAGTTACCCGAATAGACCGCATAATGCAGAAACAACAAAAACAACACTTCATGGAATGAATACTCGTACATAGAAGTACTTTATTATATTATATTATCAGAGTCAAACGCTGTTAGTCAAAAATGACTAGTTACTTTGTAAAATATTTTATTGCTATCGTAAATAAAATTTAAATAAAAAAAAAAAAATTTAAAAAAAAAATAGCCCATGTTATTCGAAGAATACCTAACGTAGCTTTCGAGTTGGCTTATGAGAAAGAGAAATCCATTGGTTCCATTTTAGGTTCAATCTACAATTCAGATAAGGATAGATAAGGATATATAGAACATGATAAAAATTACAAATTGTAACAAAATGAAAAGGTTTCTCGAATGGCCGGCTTGAGATATCTCATGGGTCTTTGGTCTACCCACGATTTGTAACAAATTATAAATTAATCGTAAAAAGTTTGACAAACATGTCTCATGGCATTAATAAAACCACAAAATTTAAAGGAAATATGCAAACTAAATAAACAACAAATCAAAAACGAAACAAAAATATTATGAAAATAAATGATTATACTTCTTTCCATTTTTCTCACATATATAATTATTTCTATCATTGTACTTTTTAGTATTAGCATGTTTATACCTATGTGCCCGAACTAAATTGGGGTCAGTTGAAGGCAGTGTCTTCGAATTATCATAAAAATATAGAGCAGATTGGATTTCCACAAAACGACGTGAGGACTTAGTTTTCGCAACAAATGGCACTTTTAAGTCTGGTTGGTTAGACCAGTAGTCTCGTATGTAAGACAAGGTTTATCCCAAAAATGCCCGCATTTCTGGGGGTTCAATTTGAAATTGAATTCTTTTTTAGCGACAAAATCATTTGCTTTCCATTATCAACAAGTCAATTAATTCATCCAAATTTGCAACGGCATTGAAGAATTCTAGCGGAAAATTGCCGGCAGCCAGATTTTCGGGTAAAAATACTTTAGAAAATTTTATTACATTTAAAATTGCAAAGGATTTGACTATAGTATTGTTTTCTCCAGTTAAACATATGTTGTAAATGAGATATTTGTTGCTGATTATCGTTATCATCAAAACCGTTTTGGTGTGATACTCCTGATTCAAGCTCATTTTCATGCGATATAACCAGTTCGGTATGATCTGAAATGGCGTTTTTTTTATCAAGCTGTTGGTCATTTTCGTCATCACTATTGTCTGCCCATAACATTGGCATGATTTCACTCTCCGAAAGCAAAAGTCGGTGGTTATTTTCGACAAAAGTAAGTTTACTCATGGCTTAAATGGTACTCATGGCTAAACTGACATATCGCACATTTAATTTGAAGAACAAAATAACATCTAGGTCAATACACTGGTAAATGTGTGACAGCTCTGTGCCAAAATGCAATAGAAATGGAAAAAATATATTGCTTTTGCAAATGTTTGCATTTGGGCACATATATGTCACATTATAAAAACTTCATTATTGGAATAAATAACAACATTTGTTTTGTAAATGTTACCTTAATTACTTGGTGTTAATGTATTTGACTATTAAAACTGAACATTTCACTTCAAAAACTACTATGCGAGCTGTTTTTGCCTCAAAATAAAACATATGGAATATCTATTTTTAAGCAGTTTAAGCAGTTTTAGTTTGAGCAATTTACAAACGAAGTCATTGAGATTATGTTTAAGCATCAAAATCGTGCATTTTAAAATTTGCTAGTACCTTAGTACATTGGAAAAAGTGAAAAACAAGCATTGGCACACATACGTAAACGAGTTTGATTATATGTTCTCATTAGGATTGTGCAGACAGTCGGCATCATCCGTATCTTCTCCTTTGCATTTGGTTCCTAAACGCGATAGTAATGATTGGCGATCTTGCGGGGATTACCGTCGACTAAACAAAGTAACCATACCAGACCGGTATCCCCTTCCCCATATCCATTTCTTTTCCTTAAACCTGCAAGGCTGCACTAACTTTTCAAAGATAGACCTGATCCGAGCCTACCACCAAATACATACATCGATGATATTCTGGTGGGTAGTCGATCAGCATCCGAACATTTAGAACACCTTCGCATTTTATTCCAACGCCTCACAGATTTCGGCATCGTTCTAAAACCCTCGAAGTGAAAAGGCAAAAAGGAAAGAAGAAACATTTTCTTTGGCCACCTGAATGCCAAGCGGCTATGTTAAAAACAAAAGCTGCCCTGGTTCAGGTTAGTTTACTTGCACACCATCTAGAGCGTGGAGAGTTCAGGATAACTACTGATGCTTCCAATACCGCACTCGGAGCTGTATGGGAGCAGTGCAATAAAGGATGTTGGGAACCATTGGGATTCTTTTCCAAAAAACTTTCCCCACCGCGTAAATATTCTGCTTTCGATCGAGAATTGCTGGCAATTTACTGTGCCATTAAGTATTTTCGGTGTTTCGTCGATGGCAGAGAATTTTTGATTCTTACTGTCCTTACGCCATTAACTACGGTTTTGGCGTCAAAATTGGAGAGGAGTCCCCGTCAGTCTCGCCAGTTAGACTACATATCCCAATTTACGTCAGATATTCGCTACATCAAAGGAGTAAGTAACGTAGTAGCAGATACCTTATCTAGAACAAACGAACAGGAAGTAGTACCGATATGTCACATAGCTCTAGACAAGGAACGGCTCGTATCTCTTCAAGAATCGGATGAAGAATCTCTATCTCTACAAAACAATGCTCAGGCTGATTCAAAATTCAAATTCAAACGGATACGAGATCCTGCCTCAGATCAAAACGTATGGTGTGAAACATCAACTGGCACAAACCGTCCATACCTTCCGACTGATTTACGTAAGCAAGCATTTCAAATGCTTCACGGTTTATCCCATCCTGGAATACTCACATCACGTAAATTGGTGGCTTCAAAATATTTTTGGCCTAATGTGAATGTGGACGCCGAATATTCGTACAAAACATGCCTCGCTTGCCAGAAATCAAAAGTGAATCGCCACACGCGCTCCAAAACTGGGCGTTTCATTATTCCGGCTGGTAGATTCGAGCATATCCACGTCGATTTGGTTGGTCCTTTACCACCGTCGAATGGATATTCATTTATATTAACCATCATAGACCGATTTACGCGATGCCCAGAAGCCATTCCATTAGTAGATATGAGAACATCTACAGTAGTAAGTGCGTTCGTGGATCATTACATTTCGAGATAAAGACTGACCAAGGCAGTCAGTTTGAAAGTAACCTGTTCCAGGAATTTAGCAAACCGTTAGGTTCTCATAGAATCAGAACTACTTAATACCATCCACAGGCAAATGGTATGGTAGAGCGATTCCATCGTACCCTTAAAGCTTCATTGTACGCTAGAGAAAACACCCTGCGCTGGAGCTCAGAGCTACCTTTTATTCTTCTTGGTATTAGAACTTCGGTTAAGTCTGACCTTGGATGCACTCCAGCAGACCATGTCTACGGACAAGCACTAAAGGTCCGTGGATAACTATTAATTCATTCTGACCCTGCAACATCGACAGATCCCACTTCACTGGTTGATCAATTAAAACGGTCGATGCGTAACGTCGTACCTCTAAATACCAGAAGTTCCCCTCAAGACAAAATTTTTATACCGAGGGATAAAACGGACTGTGATCATGTTTTCGTCAAAGTGGATAGAGTTAAAACGGGTTTAACGCCTCCATACGAGGGACCATATAAAGTAGTAAAACGATTTCGAAAATATCTTGTTTTAGATATGAAAGGTAAAAACGTATCTATTTCAATAGACCGACTTAAACCTGCATACCTGACGGATCAATTGAGCAAAAGTAATCCATTAGCATCGCCGGCTATCAAAAATTTTAACTTTTAACACATAATTACGTTAATTAGTTTAATATTTTTTTTTTCGTAACACTTTTACTGCGAGGTGAGTGAATGTAGCGACCGAAATAAAACTTTAGTTTCCTTCCAACCCAAATCTGATTAATCCATTTTTGAATCCAGATTAATTATCTATTTGTTTATCTAACCTACCTGCACTTTACATTATATATATTATGATTGTTATGTATTATAATACATAATATAAAACACAAAATATCCCGAGCATACAAAATACATTAGCTGTATTTTGTTGAGAATTTACAACAACAATTGCATTTGATAATTCCCAGTAGAATAAACTAATTCCAAATTTTTTTTGGAATTATTTAATTCTAATTCCAAAAGTTACTTATCGTATTTGCCACCAGAAAACATTTTTTTGTTTTTTATTGTTTTTAAGTTGGTGTTGTAAATTTAATGACATTATGACAAGCGACATTTTTATTCGTATTGTGGTCGCTATTTTCTTAAAATTTATATATTATATTTTGTGTTATAATTAAGATAAACACTTTGATTATACTACCAACAGAAAAAACAATTTTTGCTGTTTTGTTGAGAATTAAATAATTCCAAAATAATTCGAAATAATTAATTCTCAACAAAATACAGCTATTGTTGCAATTCATTTTTATAAGTGTAGTATACAGTGCAGATTATTTCGTGTATACAATTTTTATTCCATATTGTGCTGGCTTACTGGGTGTATATTGCCTAAATGAGCATCTTCCATGAAAGCTTTCTCTCGTCCACTGTAATAAAACAACTCACACTATAATTTTGCTGGCAATTTTCGTTGAATTTTTCGAAGATTTCACGAATTGGGGCATGCTTATCAACCAAACGACGTCCCATGCGAGTTTCAATGTTGTCAAATAAGCATAAGATATTGGTGCGACTGTAGCTCATGGTTGCAGAAAATATTTCCAAACCATTTCCAAATCTCGTACATGCACATGCGATTATTTT